>ALNU03000001.1:115000-127500 GCA_000576495.2 Oryza glumipatula
GTGGTGGCCCTCCGGTAGTGTTGACCCCCGTTTTTATAACAGGAATCAGTCGTGTATTCAGTACCATTTCCCTGGATCAAGTAGTCTGGTACACACGAATCCATAGCTGAAGCATCGAGTACTCATACACGAATGTCTTAAGACGAATTATTACATCAAAGCCCGCAGGCATTGTCTTAAATCATCGGACCGAATGGTCCGGAATACAACCAAAATCAGAATGAGGTAAGGCAGCGGAAAAATGGAGGCAGCGGCACGCCATTGCCACAGGCAACGACCGTATCTAAGACCTATTGGACCCCATCGTCTTCGTCTCCCTCCTGATAATAGGCATAGGGATCTTCGGACGCTTCATCTCCAGCTTCTGGTTAAGTTTATATATATAGCAAGGGTGAGTACCAACCGTACTCAACAAGTCATCACAGCAACAATGCACATGACAGGGAAATTTTGAAGGATTGTTATGGCTCTTTTGCGTAAAGCAAGTTTTATAATTCTTTTCACAAACCTAAGACCTAGCATAGACTGATCAAGTTTTAATACCAGTATTCACATTAAACAACGACGGTTCTGTCCACCATCCATTGTGATCCCAAGGATGGCTTCCCGCCATTGAGTCGTCATGGTTTTCTGAGGACATCCACATCCCTACTCTCGGGAGGTGGTTCCAACAGCATATAAATCATCATGCAATATCCCAACCCACACAAGTTAAGAATTCAGAGTCTAGCCAAGTGTAATACACGTCCCGGTGCTCAATAACCGCGAGCACGGCTATTCGAATAGATTGGGTTTACTCACACTGCAGTGGATGTACACTTTACCCGCACTCCGCGACTGCCCAACACATGAGCCTCGTCCCAACACATGAGACGCGTCACGGCAAAGCTTTTCGATAACCTCGCATTGGCAGTACCCGCTCCATGAACTTGTCATCCTCATGCACTCTATGCGTCCTTTTCTAGCAGTGTGAGGAGTTCTGGCGCACCCGGGGGAGAAGAACTCACACATGCATTAAGTTAATTAGGTTTAAATTCTCACATGGCAGTCCTACCGATGGCGACACCACTGTAGACACCGCCCCTCGGTTCTACCAATGGCTGCCCCACCGTAGAGCCCCTGCCTCACACATCAAGAAACCACTATGCAAGGATGCTGCCTCTGCTCAGCTATCTATTCCGCTAGGTCTATACCCATACGAGAAGTGCGGTTGTACGGGAGTCGTTTCATGCTTAACTTCATGGCTCGGTCCTTAATTGACTGGGGACGGTACTTGCCTTTCCCGGATACCACCCAAATCCTCCGTCCGCCCCAGTCGAAAAACATTTGTTTGATTTTATTTTTCTTTTCACAAATCATGTCATCAACATCATGGCACTGTGGCGCTCATGCCTCCACATGCCGTTTCTCAATTACCTTCCCAAAGGTAATTGCCCAAGCATTCAGCATTTTGATAAATATGAGTATGCACAGTTCTAGAGTAGCATTGCTAAGCACTTGTCATAATTGACTATGGACTCATACGTAAACATGGTTACAAAGGAATTAATAGGCAAACAATCATCAAGGCATGGCTTATTCACAAGTGGGATGTATATTATTGCATGCAATTTTATTTGTAAACAAAATAATTTCGCAATTGGGATCAATATGCTCAAGGGATAGTGATGACTTGCCTTGCTCAGGGTCTTGCGGGTCTTGTCCTTCACCTGGGTCAGCAACTCCCTCGGACTCTATAGTTACGTGCGAAATTGATTTGAATTCGGTCAGAATTCAAATAAAGATCCAAATAAATTCAAATAAAACTCGAATGCGGAAATCGATTCTTTTTATTAACTTTATCGTTCGCGAATTAGGGCCAACCCAATTTTGATTTATATTTACCTCCTAAATTATTTTTACGGTGCAAATAATTTGTTATTATAAGTTCTTAATTTAACCTACCCCGAGCATCGTATTCAAATAACGGATTAGAAATTTATACTGCGAGTTAAATATTGTACGGAATCCAAATATTAAATGATTTAATTTGCTCTTATGATTAAATATATTACGTGTCTAAAATCCTTATTTAATTAAATCCGAACTTCCATTGTGAATCGATTAATTATAGAAGTTATCCCCTATAAAAATCTATAAGATTTTATCTAATTGTTTTAGGCATTTAATTTATATCTAAATTATCTCCGCGAATTGATTTCTTAAAGAATTCATCGAGAACAAATTATATTTAAACCTTGCAATTCTATGATCAATATTAGTCTCTAATTGGATTCTAATTTATTTTAAATTTCTAAACCTCCTATTTTATCCCTAATTCCTATTTACTTATTTTCTTTTTTCTTTCCTTTTTCTTTTCTTTTTTCTTTTTCTTTTCTTCTTTTTCTCTCTTTCTCTCTCTCTCTCTGTTTTCTCTCCCTCTCTCTCTCTCTGTTTTTCTCTTCTTTTTCCCTCTCTCTCTCTCTCTCCTTTTCCTTTCCTCCCCCGGCTTCTTCCTCCCTTCCTCTCTTCTTTTTTTCTTCTCTCTTCTCCCTCGGCTCTCCCTTTCTCTCCCCGCGCTCCCTACCTACCCGACGACAACGGCGACGGCGACGGCGCAAGGGGTATGCGGCGACTTACCACGGCGGCGGCGGCGTTGGTGGCGATGCGCGGCGGGCTTGCCTTGAGGCGACGGCGCACGGCGGCTCAAGGCTTCGGTGCGGCGGCTCGAATCCGGCGACGCGGCGGCACGGTGATGGCTCGGTGGAGAAGGGGAAGAGGGCGGGGAAGATTGGGAAATGGATGGGGATGGGTGTGGGATGGAGGAGAAGGGAAGGGAAGCCGGGATTTTATAGGGAGGAAGGGGGGAAAAAGGAAGGGGAGGGCGGCGGCAGCGTCAATGACGACGTGCGACGGTGCGCGGGGCGCGAGGTGAGGGGGCAGCGGGCGTGCGGCGCGGCGGCAAGGGGGAGGGCGACGTGCGGGCGGTCGATGCGTGCGGCGCGGCTGCAAGTGGGGAACAAGGCGACGTGCGGGTGGTGTGGCGGCGGCGCGGGAAAGAAAAAGGGGAAAAAGGTATGGGCGGCGTGCGGCGGCACAGGACGACGACAGGGCGACGTGCGGGGACGGGGAGGTCGAGCGGCTCGAGGAGGGCAAGGCCGTGCAGCGTGCGGGACGGGCGGCGGGTCGAGGATGACGACAACGCGTGCGGCGCGGCGTGAAGTGACGACGATGCGACGGCAGCGGCTGGCTCGGGCTCGGTGACGACGACGTGTGCGGCGCGGCGATGGGGAACGATGCGCGGGGGCTCGAGGGCGGCGCGCGGGGCGACGATGTGATGATGGTGATGACGATGCGACGGCAGCGGTGATGGCGATGGGATGGAACGGGGGGAGGCGGGGCGGCACGGCGCGCGGGTCGGGGAGGCTGCGCGGCATGGCGACGAGGGCGCGGCGGCTAGGGCTCCGGCCGGCAGCGGCCCGTGCGGCGCGGGACGGCGACGCGGGCTCGGGGGCGGCGCGCGGGGCGACGACGTGATGACCGTGTGGCGCGGCCTCAGGACGACGGCGACGAGATGGGGAGGCGAAACGGCATGGCGACGGCGACGCGCGCGCGGCGAGGGCAGGGGCGCTGGGTCTGGGGACCCGGTCGAACAGTTGGCGGGCGATGAACAGTGCGATTTCCCAATTTTCCGATTTTCAGCCCATTTTCCATTTAATTTAATTTTGCAATTTCTAATTGTTGTAAAATTGATTTTTATTCGTTTGTGTGTTGTTCCAATTATTGTATTCACCCTAAATTAATTTAAATCATAATTTCATTTGTTTACTCGAATTTTTAATTAGTGTTAGTTTTTATTCTACGGCACTTAGATTTAATCAACTCAAATATATTTGTAATAATATTTTATTCACTTCAATCCACCTTTAATTTTTGTTTTAAATTATATATAGTCTACCAATTTACTTTTAGGATCATAAGCGATTAATTATTCACCGCACTCGATTATTGAACTTCAAAACCGAATCAAATAGAATATGCGAATAAAATCGGCATGATGCAATTTAATTTAAAAAAAGTTTTTTGAAAATCCATATTTTTAGGGTTTTGTTTTATTGGTCGAATTTTCAGGATGTTACAAACCTACCCCCCTTAAATAAATCTCGTCCCGAGATTTCTTACCGGTTCTCGAACAGATAAGGGTATTCCGTCTTCAGGAACTCTTCGCTCTCCCAAGTGGCTTCATCCTCAGTGTGATTACTCCATTGTACCTTGTACATGCGCCACGTTTTGGTCCTAGTTCCCTTTTCCGCTTCGTCCAAAATCCGAATCGGGTGTTCTGGATATGTGAGATCGTTGCTAATGTGAATCTCCTCCAGCGGAGCTTGTTCTTCCGGTACCCGTAGACATTTCTTCAATTGGGACACATGGAAGACGGGGTGCACATCGGCGATGGTTTCAGGTAGCTGTAGCTGGTAGGCAACTTCTCCTCGTCTAGCGAGGATTTGAAAAGGTCCCACATATCTTGGCGCTAGTTTTCCTTTAACCTTAAACCTTTTCGTTCCCCTCATTGGCGAAACCTTTAGATAAACGTAATCTCCCTCCTTAAACTCTAGGTTTCTCCTTCGGGTGTCCGCGTAGCTCTTTTGCCGAGACTGTGCTACTTTTAAACGGTCCCGAATCAGACGAACCTTTTCTTCGGCTTCTCTGATAATGTCCGGTCCAAATACTGCACGTTCTCCTGTCTCGGACCACATCAGCGGGGTTCGACATCGTCGACCAAACAACGCTTCGTTGGGCGACATCTTCAGGCTTGCTTGAAAGCTGTTGTTGTAGGAGAATTCGGCGTAGGGCAAACACCTCTCCCAGTCTTTGCTAAAATCCAATGCGCAAGCTCTCAACATGTCCTCTAGGACCTGATTGGTTCTCTCTGTCTGGCCATCGGTCTGTGGGTGATAGGCTGTGCTGAACGCAAGGTAACTCCCTAGGGCTTCATGCACTTTCTCCCAGAAATGAGAGGTAAACTGGGTGCCTCGATCAGATATGATTTTCTTAGGTACACCGTGAAGACATACTATCCTGGCCATATATAATTCGGCCAGCTTGGCACTACTATAGTTTGTCTTAACGGGAATGAATCTTGCCGTCTTGGTGAGTCGATCTACGATCACCCAGATGGAATCATATCCGGTTGCAGTCTTGGGCAACCCCACAATAAAATCCATACCTATCTCATCCCATTTCCATTCGGGAATCTTAAGGGGTTGCAGCAAACCTGCTGGTCTCTGGTGCTCAGCCTTCACCTTCTGACAAACGTCGCAGAGCGCTACGTACTCTGCCACATCTCTCTTCATATTGGGCCACCAGTATCCTTCCTTCAAATCCTGGTACATCTTGGTACTTCCGGGGTGCAATGAGTATGCCGATTCGTGAGCTTCCTTTAGGATTAAACCTCTCAGCCCACCCTGTTCAGGTACGTAGATCCTCTTTTTGTACCACAGGACATCCTTCTCGTCGGTAGAAAATTCCTTTGCAGAGCCTACCGCTAAACGTTCCTTCACCTCTTGGACTTCCTGGTTGTCCTTCTGGGCTTCTTCAATTTGGGCCCTCAAAAGAGGTTGAATGTCCAAGGTGTTTATCGGTCCATGAGGTACTATGCATAGGTTTAGCCGGGCCATTTCCTCTTTGAGCTCAGGAGCCATCTCTTTCACCTCGAGATGATTGCAATGGCTCTTCCGACTCAACGCGTCAGCCACGACGTTGGCCTTGCCAGGGTGATAGTGAACCTCCAAGTCATAATCCTTGATTAATTCCAACCACCGTCTTTGCCTCAAGTTGAGGTCTGACTGAGTAAAGATATACTTTAGACTCTTGTGGTCGGTGTAGATATCACAGTGGTTCCCTATCAGATAATGTCTCCAAATTTTCAGCGCGTGAACCACGGCTGCAAGTTCTAGGTCATGGGTAGGATAGTTTTCTTCATGCGGTCGTAATTGTCGCGACGCATAGGCCACAACCTTTCCGTCCTGCATTAGTACTCCTCCTAACCCTTGCCTTGATGCATCACAGTAGATGACAAAGTCTTTCCTGATGTCAGGAAGGACTAGAACAGGTGCCGAGGTCAGCTTTTCCTTGAGCTGCTCGAAGCTTTTCTGACACTGTTCTGACCACGCAAACTTCTTTTCCTTTTTGAGTAGTTGTGTCATTGGCCGGGCTATCTTAGAGAATCCTTCTATGAACCTTCGGTAGTATCCGGCCAAGCCTAGAAAACTCCGAATTTCGGTCACAGAATTGGGTTCCTTCCATTCCGTAACGGCCTCCACCTTAGCAGGGTCCACTGCTACTCCGCCAGCTGAGATTACGTGGCCAAGAAAAGCGACCTCTTTCAACCAGAATTCGCACTTGCTAAATTTTGCATATAATTTATGCCTCCGAAGTTTCTCGAGTACCAAACGCAAATGCTCAGCATGTTCTTCTTCGTCTTTGGAGTAAATCAAGATATCATCGATGAATACTACCACGAATTTGTCCAGGTAATCCATGAACACCTTGTTCATGAGATTCATAAAGTAAGCCGGGGCGTTGGTTAAACCAAACGACATCACCGTGAACTCATACAACCCATAGCGTGTTGAGAACGCGGTTTTAGGTATATCCCCGGTCCTAATCTTCAGTTGATGGTATCCCGATCGAAGATCAATCTTGGAGAATACCTTCGCTCCTTTGAGTTGATCAAAGAGATCATCGATCCGTGGTAGTGGATACTTGTTCTTAATAGTTACTTCGTTCAGTGAACGATAGTCTACACACATCCTCATGGTATCGTCCTTCTTTTTGACGAACAGTACTGGTGCTCCCCAAGGTGATGAACTGGGGCGTACGAATCCCTTTTCTTGCAATTCTCTGATTTGCTTTTTAAGCTCCTCTAATTCATTGACTGGCATCCGATAGGGTCTCTTAGATATGGGAGTAGTTCCGGGTATCAGATCGATAATGAACTCTATATCACGATCTGGTGGCATTCCAGGTAAATCTTCCGGAAACACATCGGCAAATCGTTGCACGATAGGCATTCCCTTCAGGGGCAGCATGGTAAATATGCCTCCGGCACGTTCGGTTAATCTAGGATCTTGATCCATGGTTGCTCGCATGTCCGATCCCCAAGGGGTGGTCAGGGTAACTTCCCTACGTCTGCAGTCGATTACCCCTCTGTTCTTTGTTAACCAATCCATTCCCAATATGACATCCAGGGTCTGGGGTATCAGAACCATAAGGTTGGAGGGAAACACCACATCCCTAAGACGGACAGGTACATCTATGCAAGCCTGACTCACAGTTATCTCACCCCCAGGTGAATGGACTATCATCGGCTTTCTAAGTCGTACTGGATTTAAGTCATGTTTTTGACTAGCCTTCAAAGATATGAATGAATGCGATGCGCCAGAATCGAAAAGGACTTTAACTGGGGTAGAATTGATAGAAAACATACCCATTAGCACGCCCTGATCTTCCTGGGCCTCTTCGGCTCGGACATGGTTCACTTGTCCGCGCCCGAATCCTGTGGCGGTCCTGTTCGTTTGTGGAGTCCTGAACAGGCCTCGTCCAACAGCAGGGGCAGGGGTCCCACGAACAGTGATCGCGTTGGCGCCAGTGCGGACAGGAGTCTTGCTTGGATGAGGGCAGTTGTTGGCGTAGTGCCCATACTCCCCGCAATTGAAGCAGTTTACATGCCTCCTGATTCCAGGGGCAGCCAGAGTGGGTGCAGGGGTGCGGTTCTGAGTCGCAGCTGGCCGGTTGAAGTTGCTAGGTGCAGCAGGGCGATTGGTGGCCACAACAGGGGGCTTCCACCCAGACGAAGTGGCTCCCTTGAATCGCTGAGGCACTCCCTGAGGTGTGCGATTCATCGCAAGTCTCCTCTTGCGATTGTTCTCTACAGTCCTCTGATCATTTTCCAGCCTAACAACCTTGTTGATCAGGCTCTGGAAGCTCTGATGGTCTTGCCCAATCATGGGTCCACGCAGCTCATCATTCAGCCCTTCTATGAACTTGTCGATCTTCTCTTCTTCATCGACAAGGTCTCCGACTGCATAGCGGGCCAACTGAGTGAATCGGTTCAGATATTCTTGCACCGTCGTGTTTCCTTGGCGCAATCTTCTGAACTCGTTCTTCTTCATACGCATCACTGCAGCAGGTACGAAGTTCTCGCGGAATGCTGCAGTGAACTCCTCCCAGGTGGGTTCTCCAGCGTCCTCTTCCCGAGCTTCTTTATAGGTATCCCACCAGTCTCCGGCGGGTCCCTCTAGTTGGTTGACTGCGAAGATCACCTTGTCGGCTTCGCGCACCCGGACAAGGGTCAGTTTCTTCTCGATGATACGCAGCCAGTCTTCTGCCTCCATAGGCTCGTCTGCTGATGCGAACGTGGGCGGCTTGGTCCTCATGAATTCTCCAAAGCTGGATCCTCCGCGATTGCCTTGGTTGTTCGCGATGGCTTGTAGCAGCTGGGTTTGGGTGGCCATGACTCCGGCCAGAGTGGTTAAGTCAGGTGTCGAAGGTTCTTCATTGCTGGTTGATGTCCTACGTCGGCTTGCCATCTGTGTAGGCCGATTAAGTAAGTATCCTAATTTTCTAACTAGTTCTTATAGCTTGATCCCATTAAGGGAGTTGTTTTGTTGTTTTGTAAGCTTGGTGGAATAAACTCATTTTAAACACAACAACAACAATATCATAAATTTCCACAATCAGTACATAACTCATGATGCAAGTGACTGCATACATACGCAGTCCAAACAAAGTTCATCCAACAAATACATCGAACTAACTATCAACTACTCGTCAATCTAGGTAAGTGGTAGGGGTGTGTCTCGCATACAATCCAAAAAGAAACTAGCTGACGCGAGATCGAAGCTGCAGTCATCCTCCGGTCTAGTCGTCCAACCATCCGCAGGATCCTGGGGCAGGTAGTGGGTGGTCGATGGCACGGGCGAACCTGAGTCCCCACGGCTCTGAAGTAGTGGCCTCCGTGTCAGGCTTGGGCTTCTTGCCCGGAGGTCGTGTGCTCTTGCGAGCAGTGCTGAGGGTGCGAGGGCCTCCGAGGAAGGTGATGCGGGGAACGGGGATCTCATCCTCTGAAGAATCAGTGGTGTCTGACTCGGCGTCGGTCCCCTCTGACTCGGAACTGATCTGGATTGGGGTCTCCAAACTGGAACCCAGCTGCGGAGAGGGTACAGGGATCTGCGGTGTGTGCACAATCTCCGGGGCAGGTGGTGGTGTCACTGTCGGGTCCTCCAGGTAGGGTGCTGACTCAGTAGCCAGCATGCTAGCCTCTCCCAACAGAGTGTGGAAGGCTGGTGGGTATGGCGGGGTGAGGAAGAAGTAGCGGTCACGCCCTACCGCTGTGGAAGTAGAAGCTCCGGTGGTGCTGGTCGTGGCTGCTCGAAGCTGCGCCTCCAGCTGACTGACGTGCTCCTGGCTCTCTCTCAGCTGCTCCTCAAGTGTATCCACCATTCCGCGGCGCTCGTTGTACTGCTCGGACAACTGCTGGAACTGGTCGCCGTGGGTCTGGAGCTGTGCCTTCAGTGAGTCTATCTCACTGCCCCAAGTCTGGTGCTCCTCCTCTAGCTGAAGCTGCTGTGCTGTGAGGTCCGTCACCTCAGTCTCTAACTCTCCCACACGCCTCTGCTGGTCGTCGATCTCCAACAAAGCCTCCTCGTAGAAGTCGTCTGCTGCCTCAGCCCATCGTGACAGTCGGGTCACTATCGGGTTGTAGCAGCAAGGCGTGTCCTGAACTGTGCAGAGGGAGTTGCCCTCCTCTCGGAATGGGTGGTGAGCAAACTCAGTGCTAGTCAACTCAGCTCGGTGGATAGAGCTGAGTCTGAGGAAGGCCTCCCGTGCTGCATCCTGCATCGCGTTCTCTGGTAGGTCGCGATAGTACCGAGTCGGGAAGCTGTAGTCCAACTCCGGAGGAACTCGTGTGCGAATCTCGACCCGAGCCTCCCAAACAGATCCACACGGTCTCACTCGGTAGATCGGAAAACTGGGGTATCGCAGACGCCTCAGCAGCCGGTGTAGCTCGATGACGTAACCCTCTGAGCGGGGTACGCTCAACTCCCAAACGGCGGGTGAGTCCTGATCTGCCATCTAGATTTTAGGAAAAACCCAAAGTCAGCTAAGAGTAAAAATTTTTGTAAAGAGGATAGTTGAGAGTAAGATGAAAATCGTGCGGGGTTTTGCAAATATAGCGTTTTTATTTTTGAAAATATCACTAAGTGGGAATTTCTCCCTTGGCCAACTTAGAAAAGGGGGTGGGGCACCTTTTGGTCTTTTCCTACAGTCGTATGGCTCTGATACCAGCTCTGTTGACCCCCGTTTTTATAACAGGAATCAGTCGTGTATTCAGTACCATTTCCCTGGATCAAGTAGTCTGGTACACACGAATCCATAGCTGAAGCATCGAGTACTCATACACGAATGTCTTAAGACGAATTATTACATCAAAGCCCGCAGGCATTGTCTTAAATCATCGGACCGAATGGTCCGGAATACAACCAAAATCAGAATGAGGTAAGGCAGCGGAAAAATGGAGGCAGCGGCACGCCATTGCCACAGGCAACGACCGTATCTAAGACCTATTGGACCCCATCGTCTTCGTCTCCCTCCTGATAATAGGCATAGGGATCTTCGGACGCTTCATCTCCAGCTTCTGGTTAAGTTTATATATATAGCAAGGGTGAGTACCAACCGTACTCAACAAGTCATCACAGCAACAATGCACATGACAGGGAAATTTTGAAGGATTGTTATGGCTCTTTTGCGTAAAGCAAGTTTTATAATTCTTTTCACAAACCTAAGACCTAGCATAGACTGATCAAGTTTTAATACCAGTATTCACATTAAACAACGACGGTTCTGTCCACCATCCATTGTGATCCCAAGGATGGCTTCCCGCCATTGAGTCGTCATGGTTTTCTGAGGACATCCACATCCCTACTCTCGGGAGGTGGTTCCAACAGCATATAAATCATCATGCAATATCCCAACCCACACAAGTTAAGAATTCAGAGTCTAGCCAAGTGTAATACACGTCCCGGTGCTCAATAACCGCGAGCACGGCTATTCGAATAGATTGGGTTTACTCACACTGCAGTGGATGTACACTTTACCCGCACTCCGCGACTGCCCAACACATGAGCCTCGTCCCAACACATGAGACGCGTCACGGCAAAGCTTTTCGATAACCTCGCATTGGCAGTACCCGCTCCATGAACTTGTCATCCTCATGCACTCTATGCGTCCTTTTCTAGCAGTGTGAGGAGTTCTGGCGCACCCGGGGGAGAAGAACTCACACATGCATTAAGTTAATTAGGTTTAAATTCTCACATGGCAGTCCTACCGATGGCGACACCACTGTAGACACCGCCCCTCGGTTCTACCAATGGCTGCCCCACCGTAGAGCCCCTGCCTCACACATCAAGAAACCACTATGCAAGGATGCTGCCTCTGCTCAGCTATCTATTCCGCTAGGTCTATACCCATACGAGAAGTGCGGTTGTACGGGAGTCGTTTCATGCTTAACTTCATGGCTCGGTCCTTAATTGACTGGGGACGGTACTTGCCTTTCCCGGATACCACCCAAATCCTCCGTCCGCCCCAGTCGAAAAACATTTGTTTGATTTTATTTTTCTTTTCACAAATCATGTCATCAACATCATGGCACTGTGGCGCTCATGCCTCCACATGCCGTTTCTCAATTACCTTCCCAAAGGTAATTGCCCAAGCATTCAGCATTTTGATAAATATGAGTATGCACAGTTCTAGAGTAGCATTGCTAAGCACTTGTCATAATTGACTATGGACTCATACGTAAACATGGTTACAAAGGAATTAATAGGCAAACAATCATCAAGGCATGGCTTATTCACAAGTGGGATGTATATTATTGCATGCAATTTTATTTGTAAACAAAATAATTTCGCAATTGGGATCAATATGCTCAAGGGATAGTGATGACTTGCCTTGCTCAGGGTCTTGCGGGTCTTGTCCTTCACCTGGGTCAGCAACTCCCTCGGACTCTATAGTTACGTGCGAAATTGATTTGAATTCGGTCAGAATTCAAATAAAGATCCAAATAAATTCAAATAAAACTCGAATGCGGAAATCGATTCTTTTTATTAACTTTATCGTTCGCGAATTAGGGCCAACCCAATTTTGATTTATATTTACCTCCTAAATTATTTTTACGGTGCAAATAATTTGTTATTATAAGTTCTTAATTTAACCTACCCCGAGCATCGTATTCAAATAACGGATTAGAAATTTATACTGCGAGTTAAATATTGTACGGAATCCAAATATTAAATGATTTAATTTGCTCTTATGATTAAATATATTACGTGTCTAAAATCCTTATTTAATTAAATCCGAACTTCCATTGTGAATCGATTAATTATAGAAGTTATCCCCTATAAAAATCTATAAGATTTTATCTAATTGTTTTAGGCATTTAATTTATATCTAAATTATCT
>ALNU03000002.1:0-160854 GCA_000576495.2 Oryza glumipatula
AAACCCTAAACCCTAAACCCTAAACCCTAACCCTAACCCTAACCCTAAACCCTAACCCTAAACCCTAAACCCTCAAACCCTAACCTAAACCCTAAACCCTAAACCCTAAAACCCTAAACCCTAAACCCTAAACCCTAAACCCTAACCCTAAACCCTTAAACCCTAAACCCTAAACCCTAAACCCTAAACCCTAAACCCTAAAACCCTAACCCTAAACCCTAAACCCTAAACCCTAAACCCTAAACCCTAAACCCTAAACTTCATAACTAAGGTTATCCCATAAATAACACATGTGGTTGCATTGTAAATCTTTGTTGGTGACACATAGCTCGGTCCTTAATCGACTGAAGCGAACACTCCTCCTATTGGTATGCAACTACCACCATATGCACACCACTTGCCGCCCAAGTCTAAAATCATCACCTTTCAGTTTTCAACTTCACAAATAACAGAGGCGACACCTCTGTCCAATATTTTCAAATCACCCAAATTTTGAAGAGTGAATGATCCATCGTCTGTAACATAGGAAACTCTAAGCATGGCTAAGCAATGGCTATATTAGTAGCACGAATATACCCAAATTGGCACTTGGACAGTACCACAGCCTATCCTAGATATATCAACGGTAAGGTAATTATTAATCAAGGAGGATAAGTGTAGCAAATAGGAGTTGCTCTACCGAAATCCCACATTTTGCAATGTCGCGTGCAATTTATAAACAACATAGCATTTGCAAAAATATAGGATTCAACATGTTCGAAGGAGGAATTGAATAGGACTTGCCTTGCTCAGTGAACTCCTCACAAGTCTCAGGTTCCTGCTCGCACTCCTCTACGACTGCAACTTCGTTTTCTATTCAAATTTAAACGAAATTCGGATGAACACCAAATAAACACCAAAAATTAAAGATGCTCAATTATGCATGGTTATATTACAGTAGATAGGGGATGATTTTAGATGAATTTAGGTGAAAGAATCATTTGAATCCGAGTTCATATGCCTCAGTTATAAGCTTTCAAAGTTTAAAATCCTGAAATTGTAAAATGTATTATTCACTGTTTGTAAATTCGAATTTTAACTGTACATCTGCGTGATATTTGTGCAAGAGTTGTTCTAACCATTTTAAAGAGAATATCATTAGGATCACACTGAAATTTGGTTCATTCAAATTGGAGTTAAAATGAGTTCCCTGTGATTTTTCAAAGTTTCAGCATCTTAGAGTAAAAATAAAACACAGCAATCAATTTTCCTATTTACACTACGGAGAGGGCTCTGGGTCCACATGTCATTGGGTTAGTGTTTTAGTCTCTCATCTGAGCACTAGGGTTTCTAGAAATTACGCATAGGTCCTGAACATATTTTTCCATGAGTGATACTTCTACAGTTTGGATCCTAAGTTTCTTGGTATTTATGTGCCAAAGTCCTTCTTCCTCCATAACTAACGATAGACAGGGAGAGGGATGGCAGTTCGTGATGGCTGCGGCCATGGCGCTACGGATGGTGGCGTCTCTATTAGGAGTAAGGAAATGGTCTAGGAACTACTTCGAAGCTTACCCTGTGGCTAGTTGGGGATGAGGCGACGTGGAGAGGTCCGACGACGGTGTCCTGCTCTCACGGCGAGTGCAGTCAGCGGCGGAGCTCCTCCGGCGATGGAACCTGTGGAAAGTTGAGGGGGAAAGGCTTAGGGTGGTCCTAGGAGTGCGCTGGCGTGATGGATAGAGCTATAGCTCACCAAGGCAGCAGATCGATAGTGAGGGTGATAGCGGCGGTGTTCTGGCCGACGCGAAGGACCACGGAGAGCCGCTCTGTCTGACAGCGTTTCGCCTGAGGACAAGGGTAAAATGGGTTCAGTGAGGGATGCTAAGAAAGATGACGCGAACGGTTTCTCGTGAGGCTCACCAGAGGGAAATCAATGGCGGCATGGGCTCACCGGCACCGACGCGGGCGCTCGCATTCCAGCCGTCCCAAGGGACTTCCTTCCGTGGGTTTGCTTGGAACGTGAAGAGGCGAGCTAGGAGAGAGTGTTGGTGCAAGGGTAGGCTTAAAGGTGGAGTTTGGACGCGGTGCTCGTGAGTTCGGTCTATGGCCTTGTCTCTGTCTCTCCGTTCTTGAGCAGCGTGGCGATGGAACGGGACGGCTGGGCATGTCAGGAGCTTTGCTTCCTTTCCAGAAAGAGTAATGGAGGAGGAGATTTGGTCGGGGCGCGGAGATTTGGCCGGAACGACTTCGTCTACTCTCAATGCAGCCATACTCGCGCGACGATTGGGGAGAATGGCGCGAGGTGGATGATGGGTACGGAGACACGGTGTCTAGGCCACCTGCAGCGACTTCTAACGGCTAGGCTTCGCGGAGAAGGCTCGGCTTGGTGTGGTGGAAAGCTGGGTGGTGTTGTTCTCCTCTCCAAAAGAAGACGCATGCCACGTGTTCGACGAAATGCCTACGGACAGGGAGAGAGAAAGAGAAGGTGGGAAGGCTGGGTGGTGACCTGGGTTTGCCTACTGGCTGGTTAGCGGGGCCAAGGAAGGCTGGACCCAGTGGAAGTGAAATAGGGTAGGGTGAGTGAAGGTCAAGTTGAATTTACTCAAATTTAAATCACATGCTCACATTGTCTCTTTGACCGGCCATTTTGAGTGGGTTACTCTGAGGTGAAATTTTTGGCAAAAATACTGTGAGTAGAGGAGGTCATGATGATATATATGGCAGAAAAGCAAGGACAGAGGAGTTATGGTTTTACTGTGGTAGATTTTGAAATAGGACTAAGTATTATGTTTTAATTCTAGTTTTTGACTAGTTTGACTAAATAATTTGAGGTACCAAATGAGCTGCTAAAATAATGCCAATTTAACTAAGGGTATTCCATAGTGTATAGTAATTTTGTGAATTTTTCCAGGATTTTTGCACACACAGTTTAATTATTAAAATTACTCCAAGCTAGTTTCAACGCATATGAATGAGATGACGGATGCATGAAAAATCCAAAAACGAGCAGAAAAATCTCAAAACAAAGAGGGGCCCCATTTCACTTATTATAATATGTATTCAAGGTTTTACAATTTTTGGGTCTATTACAGGCGACGCTCGGGTGGATGCGGTGCCGGAGCGAGGGAATCGCAACGGCAACTTTCTGGCGCGGGTAGCCGCCGTTTGGCGATGGGTGTGGGCCAAGGTGTGGTCCTGTAACATCCTGAAAATTTGACCAATAAAAACAAAACTCTAAAATTCGGATTTTCAAAAAAACTTTTCAATCGAATGCATCATGCCGATCTTATTCGCCTTTTTATTTTTGGATTTGATTTCGAAGTCGTTAATCGAGAGTAAAGAATAATTAATTAGGAATAAACCCTAGAAGTAAATTGATGAAATAAATATAAATTAAAATGAAGATTAGGTGTGGATAGAAATAAATATTATTGTGAACATATTTGCATCAATTCAATTTAAACGCGAACGGAATAAGAATTAATACTAATCAAAAATTCAATAAATAAATGAAATATGAGTAAAATTTATTTTGGGTGAATACAATAATTGGGACAACACACATAATGAATAAAAATCAAATTTACAACATTTGGAAATTGCTAAATTAAATTAAATAGAAAATGGGCTGAAAATCGGGAAAAATAGAAAAAGGCACTGTTCATGGGCCGCCAGGTGCTCGACGTGGTCCTCTAACCCGGCCCCCTCCTCTGACCCGCGCGCAGCGCGCCGTGCCCCGCGCCGCCCCAGCCCGCGCCGCGCGCCGAGTCCCGCGTCGCCCCGCACCGCCATCTCCACCATCGTCGCCGCCGCGTGCGCGTCGCCGTCCCGTCGTTCCACATCCCCGTCCCGTCGCATCGCCGTCATCCCCAAGCCGCCGCGCCCTCGTCGCCCATGCCGCACAGCCGCCCCGTCCCGCCGCCGTCGCATCGCCGTCGCCTCGAGCCCCGCACCGTCGCCCGTCCCGCGCACCGCGCCGCTCGGCCTCCCCACATGCCGCGCCGCCCCGTCTCGTCATCTCGTCGTCTCGTCGTCTCGTCGTCACGGCTCCGCCCGCCCGCACGTCGCTCTGTCTCCCCGACCCGAGACCGTGCCGCGCGCACGCCGCCGTCGTCTTGAGCTCCACACCGCCGCTCGTCACGTCGTCACATCGTCACATCGTCGCGCAGCCCCGCCCCGCACGTCGCTCCGCCCTTTCCCCTTTGTTTCCACCGCGCCGCCGCCCATCACATCCCCGCACGTCGCCTTGCCTCCCCGACTTGCCACCGCGCCGCACGCCCGCCCGCACGTCGCCCTGCCTCCTCTGCCGCCGCGCCGCACGCCCGACCCCTTCGCCTCGCGCCCCGCGCAGCCGCATCGCCGCGCATCGCCATTAACGCCGCCGCCCCTCTCCTTGCTTCTCCCCCCTCTTCCCCTATAAATTCCGACCCCCTCTCCTCCATTCCACACCCATCCCCATCCGTCTCCTTCCCCTCTCCTCCTTCTCCACACGCCGCCGCCCTCGAGCTGCCGAGCCGCCGCGCCATCGCCGTGCCGTCGCGTCTCCGCATTCGTGCCGCCGCGCCACCGTCGTGCCGCCGCGTCGTCGCATTTGAGCCGCCGTGCCGCCGCCTCCGTGAGCCGCGCCTTGCCTCGTCGTCGCGCCGTCGCAGCCGGCGGTGAGCCGATGTCGTCCCCCCTTGACGCCGTCGCCATCGTCTCGGGTAGGTAGGGAGAGGGAGAGAAAGCCGAGTGAGGGAGAGAATGAAGAGAGAAGGGGAGGAGAGAGACGGGAGGGAAGAGAGAGCGAGGGAGAGGAAGAAAGGGAGAGGGAGGAAAAAGAAAAGAAAGAGAGAGAGAGAGGGAGAGAAGAGAGAGAAGGGGGGAGAGAGAAGAACAAAAAAAAAGAAAAGAAAGGGAGAAGAGAAAACAGGAGAGAGAGAGAGGGGAAGAAAATAAGAGAAAAGGAGAAAGAAGAGAGAGGAAAAGTGGGGAGAAAAAGAAAAGAAAAAGGAAAGAAAAGAAAAATAAATTAGGTGTAGTGAGGAGAAATTTGGGAAGTTTAGAAAATTTAAAATAAATTAGAATCTAATTATAGATTGATATTAATCGTAGAATTGCAAAATTTAAATATAGATTATTCTTGGTAATTTCAATAAGAATCGATTCGCGATAGTAATTTAAATATAAATTAATGACTAAGTACAATTAGATGAAATCTTATAGATTTTTATAGAGGATAATTCCTATAAATAATCGATTCACGGTGGAAGTTCGGATTTAATTAATAGGGATTTTAGGCGCGTATTATATTTAATCATCTAATCATAGAGTAAATTAAATCGTTTAATTTTTGGAGTCCATCCGATATTTAAGATTGAGATATAAATTTCTAATCTATTATTTGGAATACGATGCTCGGGGTAGATTAAATTAAAAACTTATAATCACAAAATAGTTGCACCGTAAAAATGATTTAAGATATATATAAATCAAAATTGGGTTGGCCTTAATTCGCGAATAATAAATAAAAAGAATCGATTTTCGCATTCGACTTCTATTTGGATTTATTTGGAGTTTTATTTGAATTCTAACCGAATTCAAATCAATTTTCGCACGTAACTATAGAGCCCGAGGGAGTTGCAGATCCAGGTGAAGGCCAAGACCCGCAAGACCTTGAGCAAGGCAAGTCATCACTATCCCTTGAACATATTGATCCCAATTGCGAAATTGTTTTGTTTACAAATAAAATTGCATGCAATAATATACATCCCACTTGTGATTATGCCATACCTTGATGATTGTTTGCCTATTATTTCCTTTGTAACCATGTTTACGTATGAGTCCCTAGTCAATTATGACAAGTGCTTAGCAATGCTATTCTAGAATTGTGCATACTCATATTTATCAAAATGCTGAATGCTTGGGCAATTACCTTTGGGAAGGTAATTGAGATACGGCATGTGGAGGCATGAGCGCCACAGTGCCATGATGTTGATAAAATGATTTGTGAAAAGAGAAATAAAATCAAGCAAATGTTTTCGACTGGGGCGGACGGAGGATTTGGGTGGTATCCGGAAAAGGCTAGTACCGTCCCCGGTCAATTAAGGACCGAGCCATGAAGCTAAGCATGAAACGACTCCCGTACAACCGCACTTCTCGTATGGGTATAGACCTAGCGGAATAGATAGCTGAGCAGAGGCAGTATCCATGCATAGTGGTTTCTTGATGTGTGAGGCAGGGGCTCTACGGTGGGGCAGCCATTGGTAGAACCGCGAGGCGGGTGTCTACAGTGGTGTCGCCATCGGTAGGACTGCCATGTGAGAATTTAAACTTAATTAACTTAATGCATGTGTGAGTTCTTCTTCCCCGGGTGCGCCAGAACTCCTCACACTGCTAGAAACTGCGTACGCCTAGAGTGTATGAGGTTGTCAAGTTCATGGAGCGGGTACTGCCAATGCGAGGTTATCGAAAAGCTTTGCCGTGACGCGTCTCATGTGTTGGGACGAGGCTCATGTGTTGGGCAGTCGCGGAGTGCGGGTAAAGTGTACATCCACTGCAGTGTGAGTAAACCAAATCTATTCGAATAGCCGTGCTCGCGGTTATTGAGCACCGGGACGTGTATTACACTTGGCTAGACTCTGAATTCTTAAACTTGTGTGGGTTGGGATAATTGCATGATGATTTATATGCTGTTGGAGCCACTTCCTGAGAGTAGGGAATGTGGACGTCCTCAGAAAACCATGACGACATAATGGCGGGAAGCCATCCTTGGGACCACAATGGATGGTGGACAGAACCGTCATTGTTTAATATGAACACTGGTATTAAAACTTGATCAGTCTGTGCTAGGTCTTAGGTTTGTGAAAAGAATTATAAAACTTGCTTTACGCAAAAGAGCCATAACAATCCTTCAAATTTCCCTATCATGTGCATTGTTGCTGTGATGACTTGTTGAGTACGGTTGGTACTCACCCTTGCTATATACAAACTCAATCAGAGACTGGAGATGAAGCGTCAGAAGATCCCTATGCCTACTATCAGGAGGGAGATGAAGACGATGGGGTCCAATAGGTCTTAGATACGGTCGTTGCCTGTGGCAATGGCGTGCCGCTGCCTCCATTTTTCCGCTGCCTTACCTATTCTGTTTTTTTTGAATGTATTCCGGACCTTTCGGTCCGATGATTTAAGACAATGCCTGCGGGCTTTGATGTAATAACTCGTCCTAAGACATTCGTGTATGAGTACTCGGTACTTCAGCTATGAGTTCGTGTGTACCAGACTACTTGATCCAGGGAAATGGTACTGATTACACGACTGATTCCTGTTATAAAAACGGGGGTCCACAGAGCTGGTATCAGAGCCATACGACTGTAGGAAAAGACCAAAAGGTGCCCCACCCCTTTTAAGTTGGCCAAGGGAGAAATTCCCACTTAATAATATTTTCAAAAATAAAAACGCTATGTTTACAAAACTCAGCACGATTTTCATCTTACTCTTAACCATTCTCTTTACAAAATAAGTTTTACTCCTAGCTGACTTTGGGTTTTTCCTAAAATTTAGATGGCAGATCAGGATTCACCCGCCGCTTGGGAGTTGGGCGTACCCCGCTCAGAGGGTTACGTCATCGAGCTACACCGGTTGATGAGGCGTCTACGATACCCCAGCTCTCCGATCTACCGAGTGAGGCCATGTGGATCTGTTTGGGAGGCTCGAGTCGAGGTTCACACACGAGTTCCTCCGGAGTTAGACTACAGCTTCTCGACACGATACTATCGCGACCTACCAGAGAACGCGATGCAGGATGCAGCACGGGAGGCCTTCCTCAGACTTAGCTCTATCCACCGAGCTGAGTTGACTAGTACTGAGTTTGCTCACCACCCGTTTCGAGAGGAGAGCAACTCCCTCTGCACAGTTCAGGACGCGCCTTGCTGCTACAACCCGATTGTGACCCGACTGTCACGATGGGCTGAGGCAGCAGACGACTTTTACGAGGAGGCTCTGTTGGAGATCGATGACCAGCAGAGGCGTGTGGGAGAGTTAGAGACTGAGGTGACGGACCTCACAGCACAGCAGCTTCAGCTGGAGGAGGAGCACCAGACTTGGGGCAGTGAGATAGACTCACTAAAGGCACAGCTCCAGACCCACGGCGACCAGTTCCAGCAGTTGTCCGATCAGTACAACGAGCGCCGCGGAATGGTGGATACACTTGAGGAGCAGTTGAGAGAGAGTCAGGAGCACGTCAGTCAGCTGGAGGCGCAGCTTCGAGCAGCCACGACCAGCACCGCCGGAGCTTCTACTTCCACAGCGGTAGGGCGTGACCGCTACTTCTTCCTCACTCCGCCATACCCACCAGCCTTCCACGCTCTTTTGGGAGAGGCTGGCATGCTGGCTACTGAGTCAGCACCCTACCTGGAGGACCCGACAGTGACACCGCCACCTGCCCCGGAGATTGTGCACACACCACAGATCCCGGTACCTTCTCCGCAGCTAGGTTCCAGTTTGGAGACCCCGATCCAGGTCAGTTCCGAGTCAGAGGGGACCGACGTCGAGTCAGACACCACTGATTCTTCAGAGGATGAGATCCCTGTTCCCCGCATCACCTTCCTCGGAGGCCCTCGCACCCTCAGCACTGCTCGCAAGAGCACACGACCTCCGGGCAAGAAGCCCAAGCCTGACGCGGAGGCCACTACTTCTGAGCCGTGGGGACTCAGATTCGCCCGTGCCAGCGACCACCCTCTACCTGCCTCAGGATCCTGCGGATGGTTGGACGACTAGACCGGAGGATGACTACAGCTTCGATCTCGCTTCAGTTGGTTTCTTTTTGGATTGTATGCGAGACACACCCCTACCCCTTACCTAGATCGACGAGTAGTTTGATAGTTAGTTTGATGTATTTGTTGAATGAACTTTATTTGGACTGCGTATATATGCAGTCGCTTGCATCATGATTTATGTACTGTTTGTGGAAATCTATGATGTTATTTATGATATTGTTGTTGTTGTATTGAAAATGAGTTTATTCCACCAAGCTTGCAAAACAAAGTTCACACCAAAACAACTCCCTTAATGGGGTAGAACCATAAGAACTAGTTAGAAAGTTAGGATACTTACTTAATCAGCCTACACAGATGGCAAGCCGACGTAGGGCATCATCCAGCAATGAAGAACCGTCGACGCCTGACCTAACCACCCTGGCCGGAGTCATGGCCACTCAAACCCAGCTCCTACAAGCCATCGCAAACAACCAAGGCAACCGCGGAGGATCAAGCTTTGGAGAATTCATGAGAACCAAGCCACCCACGTTCGCAACAGCAGACGAGCCCATGGAGGCGGAAGACTGGCTGCGAATCATCGAGAAGAAACTGACCCTTGTCCGAGTACGCGAAGCCGACAAGGTGATCTTCGCGGTAAACCAACTAGAGGGACCCGCCGGTGATTGGTGGGATACCTACAAGGAAGCTCGGGAAGAGGATGCTGGAGAACCCACCTGGGAGGAGTTCACTGCAGCATTCCGCGAGAACTTCGTACCTGCTGCGGTGATGCGTATGAAGAAGAACGAGTTCAGAAGGCTGCGGCAAGGAAACACGACGGTTCAGGAGTATCTGAACCGGTTCACTCAGTTGGCCCGCTATGCAGTCGGAGACCTTGTCGATGAGGAAGAAAAGATCGACAAGTTCATAGAAGGGCTGAATGATGAACTGCGTGGACCCATGATTGGGCAAGACCATCAAAGCTTCCAGAGCCTGATCAACAAAGTTGTTAGGCTGGAAAATGATCAGAGGACCGTAGAAAACAATCGCAAGAGGAGGCTTGCTATGAATCGCACACCTCAGGGAGTGCCTCAGCGATTCAAGGGAGCCACTTCGTCTGGGTGGAAGCCCCCTGTTGTGGCCACCAACCGCCCTGCTGCACCTAGCAACTTCAACAGGCCACTTGCGACTCAGAACCGCACCCCTGCACCAACTCTGGCCGCCCCTGGAACCAGGAGGCATGTGAACTGCTTCAATTGCGGGGAGTATGGGCACTACGCCAACAACTGCCCTCATCCAAGCAAGACTCCTGTCCGTACTGGCGCCAATGCGATCACTGTTCGTGGGACCCCTGCCCCTGCTGTCGGACGAGGCCTGTTCAGGACTCCACAAACAAACAGGACCGCTACAGGATTCGGGCGCGGACAAGTGAACCATGTCCGAGCTGAGGAGGCCCAGGAAGATCAGGGCGTACTTATGGGTATGTTCTCTATCAATTCCACCCCAGTTAAAGTCCTTTTCGATTCTGGCGCATCGCATTCATTCATATCTTTGAAGGCTAGTCAAAAACACAACTTAACCCCAGTAAGACTTAGAAAACCTATGATAGTCCACTCACCTGGGGGCGAGATAACTGTGAGTCATGCTTGCATAGATGTACCTGTCCGTCTTAGGGATGTGGTGTTTCCCTCCAACCTTATGATTCTGATACCCCAGACCCTGGATGTCATATTGGGAATGGATTGGTTAACAAAGAACAGAGGGGTAATCGACTGCAGACGTAGGGAAGTTACCCTGACCACACCTTGGGGGTCGGACATGCGAGCAACCATGGATCAAGATCCTAGGCTAACCGAACGTGCCGGAGGCATATTTACCATGCTACCTCTGAAGGGAATGCCTATCGTGCAACGATTTGCCGATGTGTTTCCAGAAGATCTACCTGGGATGCCACCAGATCGTGATATAGAGTTCATTATCGATCTGATACCCGGAACTGCTCCCATATCCAAGAGACCTTATCGGATGCCAGTCAATGAGTTAGAGGAGCTTAAAAAGCAAATCAGAGAGCTGCAAGAAAAGGGATTCGTACGCCCCAGTTCATCACCTTGGGGAGCCCCAGTGCTGTTCGTCAAGAAGAAAGATGGTACCATGAGGATGTGTGTAGACTATCGTTCACTGAACGAAGTCACTATTAAGAACAAGTATCCACTACCACGGATCGATGATCTTTTTGATCAGCTCAAAGGAGCAAAGGTGTTCTCCAAGATCGATCTTCGATCAGGATACCATCAGTTGAAAATTAGGACTGGGGATATACCCAAAACCGCGTTCTCAACACGCTATGGGTTATATGAGTTCACGGTGATGTCGTTTGGTTTAACCAACGCCCCCGCTTATTTTATGAACCTCATGAACAAGGTGTTCATGGATTATCTGGACAAATTCGTGGTAATATTCATCGATGATATATTGATCTACTCCAAAGACGAAGAAGAACATGCTGAGCACTTGCGTTTGGTACTCGAGAAACTTCGGAAGCATAAATTATATGCAAAGTTTAGCAAGTGTGAATTCTGGTTGAAGGAGGTCGCTTTTCTAGGCCACGTGATCTCAGCCGGCGGAGTAGCAGTGGACCCTGCTAAAGTGGAGGCCGTTACTGAATGGAAGGAACCCAAATCCGTGACTGAGATTCGGAGTTTTCTAGGCTTGGCCGGATACTACCGGAGGTTCATTGAAGGGTTCTCTAAGATAGCCCGGCCAATGACACAGCTACTCAAGAAAGAAAAGAAGTTTGCGTGGTCGGATCAGTGTCAGAAAAGCTTCGAGCAGCTCAAGGAAAAGCTGACCTCGGCACCTATTTTAGTCCTTCCTGACATTAGAAAAGACTTTGTCATCTATTGTGATGCATCGAGGCAAGGACTAGGAGGAGTACTAATGCAGGACGGAAAGGTTGTGGCCTATGCGTCGCGACAATTGCGACCGCATGAAGAAAACTATCCTACCCATGACTTAGAACTTGCAGCTGTGGTTCATGCGCTGAAGATTTGGAGACATTATCTGATAGGAAACCACTGCGACATCTACACCGACCACAAAAGTCTGAAATATATCTTTACCCAGTCAGACCTCAACCTGAGGCAAAGACGGTGGTTGGAGTTAATCAAGGACTATGACTTGGAGGTTCACTATCACCCTGGCAAAGCAAACGTTGTGGCTGACGCGTTGAGTCGGAAGAGCCATTGCAATCATCTTGAGGCGGAAGAAATGGCCCCTGAGCTTAAGGAGGAAATTGCCCAGCTAAACCTATACATAGTACCTCGAGGACAGATAAACACCTTGGACATTCAACCCCTTTTGAGGACTCAAATTGAAGAGGCCCAGAAGGACAACCAGGAGATCCGAGAGGTGAAGGAACGTCTAGCTGCAGGCTTTGCAAAGGAATTTTCAACCGACGAGAAGGATGTCCTATGGTACAAAAAGAGGATATACGTACCTGAACAGGGTGGACTGAGAGGATTAATCCTAAAGGAAGCTCATGAATCGGCGTATTCATTGCACCCCGGAAGTACTAGGATGTACCAGGATCTGAAGGAAGGATACTGGTGGCCCAACATGAAGAGAGATGTGGCAGAGTACGTAGCGCTCTGTGACGTTTGTCAGAAGGTGAAGGCTGAGCACCAGAGACCAGCAGGTTTGCTGCAACCCCTTAGGATTCCCGAATGGAAATGGGATGAAATAGGTATGGATTTTATCGTCGGGTTGCCCAAGACTGCAACCGGATATGATTCCATCTGGGTGATTGTGGATCGACTCACCAAAACGGCAAGATTCATCCCCGTTAAGACAAACTATAGTAGTGCCAAGCTAGCCGAGTTATATATGGCCCGTATAGTATGTCTTCACGGTGTACCTAAGAGAATCATATCTGATCGAGGCACCCAGTTTACCTCTCATTTCTGGGAAAAAGTACATGAAGCCCTAGGGAGTTACCTTGCATTCAGCACAGCTTATCACCCCCAGACAGATGGCCAGACAGAGAGAACCAACCAGGTCCTGGAGGACATGTTGAGAGCTTGTGCATTGGATTTTAGCAAGGACTGGGAGAGATGCTTGCCCTACGCCGAATTCTCCTACAACAACAGCTTTCAAGCAAGCCTAAAAATGTCGCCCAACGAGGCACTGTTTGGTCGACGATGTCGAACCCCGCTGATGTGGTCCGAGACAGGAGAACGTGCAGTATTTGGGCCTGACATTATCAAAGAAGCCGAGGAAAAGGTTCGTCTGATTCGGGACCGTTTAAAAGTGGCACAGTCACGGCAAAAGAGCTACGCGGACACCCGAAGAAGAAACCTAGAGTTTAAGGAAGGAGATTACGTATACCTAAAGGTTTCACCAATGAGGGGAACGAAAAGGTTTAAGGTTAAGGGAAAACTAGCGCCGAGATACGTGGGACCTTTTCAAATCCTCGCTAGACGAGGAGAAGTTGCCTACCAGCTACAGCTACCCGACATTATCGCCGATGTACACCCAGTCTTCCATGTGTCACAATTGAAGAAATGCTTACGAGTGCCGGAAGAACAAGCTCCGCTAGAGGAAATTCACATTAGCAACGATCTCACGTATCCAGAACACCCGATCCGGATATTGGATGAAGCAGAAAAAGGAACTAGAACCAAAACGTGGCGCATGTACAAGGTACAATGGAGTAATCACACTGAGGATGAAGCCACTTGGGAAAGCGAAGAGTTCCTGAAAACGGAATACCCGTATCTGTTCGAAAACCGGTAAGAAATCTCGGGACGAGATTTATTTAAGGGGGGTAGGTTTGTAACATCCTGAAAATTTGACCAATAAAAACAAAACTCTAAAATTCGGATTTTCAAAAAAACTTTTCAATCGAATGCATCATGCCGATCTTATTCGCCTTTTTATTTTTGGATTTGATTTCGAAGTCGTTAATCGAGAGTAAAGAATAATTAATTAGGAATAAACCCTAGAAGTAAATTGATGAAATAAATATAAATTAAAATGAAGATTAGGTGTGGATAGAAATAAATATTATTGTGAACATATTTGCATCAATTCAATTTAAACGCGAACGGAATAAGAATTAATACTAATCAAAAATTCAATAAATAAATGAAATATGAGTAAAATTTATTTTGGGTGAATACAATAATTGGGACAACACACATAATGAATAAAAATCAAATTTACAACATTTGGAAATTGCTAAATTAAATTAAATAGAAAATGGGCTGAAAATCGGGAAAAATAGAAAAAGGCACTGTTCATGGGCCGCCAGGTGCTCGACGTGGTCCTCTAACCCGGCCCCCTCCTCTGACCCGCGCGCAGCGCGCCGTGCCCCGCGCCGCCCCAGCCCGCGCCGCGCGCCGAGTCCCGCGTCGCCCCGCACCGCCATCTCCACCATCGTCGCCGCCGCGTGCGCGTCGCCGTCCCGTCGTTCCACATCCCCGTCCCGTCGCATCGCCGTCATCCCCAAGCCGCCGCGCCCTCGTCGCCCATGCCGCACAGCCGCCCCGTCCCGCCGCCGTCGCATCGCCGTCGCCTCGAGCCCCGCACCGTCGCCCGTCCCGCGCACCGCGCCGCTCGGCCTCCCCACATGCCGCGCCGCCCCGTCTCGTCATCTCGTCGTCTCGTCGTCTCGTCGTCACGGCTCCGCCCGCCCGCACGTCGCTCTGTCTCCCCGACCCGAGACCGTGCCGCGCGCACGCCGCCGTCGTCTTGAGCTCCACACCGCCGCTCGTCACGTCGTCACATCGTCACATCGTCGCGCAGCCCCGCCCCGCACGTCGCTCCGCCCTTTCCCCTTTGTTTCCACCGCGCCGCCGCCCATCACATCCCCGCACGTCGCCTTGCCTCCCCGACTTGCCACCGCGCCGCACGCCCGCCCGCACGTCGCCCTGCCTCCTCTGCCGCCGCGCCGCACGCCCGACCCCTTCGCCTCGCGCCCCGCGCAGCCGCATCGCCGCGCATCGCCATTAACGCCGCCGCCCCTCTCCTTGCTTCTCCCCCCTCTTCCCCTATAAATTCCGACCCCCTCTCCTCCATTCCACACCCATCCCCATCCGTCTCCTTCCCCTCTCCTCCTTCTCCACACGCCGCCGCCCTCGAGCTGCCGAGCCGCCGCGCCATCGCCGTGCCGTCGCGTCTCCGCATTCGTGCCGCCGCGCCACCGTCGTGCCGCCGCGTCGTCGCATTTGAGCCGCCGTGCCGCCGCCTCCGTGAGCCGCGCCTTGCGCCGTCGTCGCCGCCGTCGCCGCCGTCGGTGAGCCGCTGTCCTCCCCCCTTGCGCCGTCGCCATCGTCTCGGGTAGGTAGGGAGAGGGAGAGAAAGCCGAGTGAGGGAGAGAAATGAAGAGAGAAAGGGGGAGGAGAGAGCCGGGAGGGAAGAGAGAGAGAGAGAGAGGAAAGAAAGAGAGAGGGAGGAAAAAGAAAAGAAAGAGAGAGAGAGAGAGGGAGAGAAGAGAGAGAGAGAGAGAAGAAAAAAAAAAGAAAAGAAAGGAGAAGAGAAAACAGAGAGAGAGAGAGGGAAGAAAATAAGAGAAAAAGGAGAAAGAAAAGAGAGAGAAAAGGGGGGAGAAAAAGAAAAGAAAAAGGAAAGAAAAAGAAAAATAAATAGGTGTTAGAGAGAAATTTGGGAAGTTTAGAAAATTTAAAATAAATTAGAATCTAATTATAGATTGATATTAATCGTAGAATTGCAAAATTTAAATATAGATTATTCTTGGTAATTTCAATAAGAATCGATTCGCGATAGTAATTTAAATATAAATTAATGACTAAGTACAATTAGATGAAATCTTATAGATTTTTATAGAGGATAATTCCTATAAATAATCGATTCACGGTGGAAGTTCGGATTTAATTAATAGGGATTTTAGGCGCGTATTATATTTAATCATCTAATCATAGAGTAAATTAAATCGTTTAATTTTTGGAGTCCATCCGATATTTAAGATTGAGATATAAATTTCTAATCTATTATTTGGAATACGATGCTCGGGGTAGATTAAATTAAAAACTTATAATCACAAAATAGTTGCACCGTAAAAATGATTTAAGATATATATAAATCAAAATTGGGTTGGCCTTAATTCGCGAATAATAAATAAAAAGAATCGATTTTCGCATTCGACTTCTATTTGGATTTATTTGGAGTTTTATTTGAATTCTAACCGAATTCAAATCAATTTTCGCACGTAACTATAGAGCCCGAGGGAGTTGCAGATCCAGGTGAAGGCCAAGACCCGCAAGACCTTGAGCAAGGCAAGTCATCACTATCCCTTGAACATATTGATCCCAATTGCGAAATTGTTTTGTTTACAAATAAAATTGCATGCAATAATATACATCCCACTTGTGATTATGCCATACCTTGATGATTGTTTGCCTATTATTTCCTTTGTAACCATGTTTACGTATGAGTCCCTAGTCAATTATGACAAGTGCTTAGCAATGCTATTCTAGAATTGTGCATACTCATATTTATCAAAATGCTGAATGCTTGGGCAATTACCTTTGGGAAGGTAATTGAGATACGGCATGTGGAGGCATGAGCGCCACAGTGCCATGATGTTGATAAAATGATTTGTGAAAAGAGAAATAAAATCAAGCAAATGTTTTCGACTGGGGCGGACGGAGGATTTGGGTGGTATCCGGAAAAGGCTAGTACCGTCCCCGGTCAATTAAGGACCGAGCCATGAAGCTAAGCATGAAACGACTCCCGTACAACCGCACTTCTCGTATGGGTATAGACCTAGCGGAATAGATAGCTGAGCAGAGGCAGTATCCATGCATAGTGGTTTCTTGATGTGTGAGGCAGGGGCTCTACGGTGGGGCAGCCATTGGTAGAACCGCGAGGCGGGTGTCTACAGTGGTGTCGCCATCGGTAGGACTGCCATGTGAGAATTTAAACTTAATTAACTTAATGCATGTGTGAGTTCTTCTTCCCCGGGTGCGCCAGAACTCCTCACACTGCTAGAAACTGCGTACGCCTAGAGTGTATGAGGTTGTCAAGTTCATGGAGCGGGTACTGCCAATGCGAGGTTATCGAAAAGCTTTGCCGTGACGCGTCTCATGTGTTGGGACGAGGCTCATGTGTTGGGCAGTCGCGGAGTGCGGGTAAAGTGTACATCCACTGCAGTGTGAGTAAACCAAATCTATTCGAATAGCCGTGCTCGCGGTTATTGAGCACCGGGACGTGTATTACACTTGGCTAGACTCTGAATTCTTAAACTTGTGTGGGTTGGGATAATTGCATGATGATTTATATGCTGTTGGAGCCACTTCCTGAGAGTAGGGAATGTGGACGTCCTCAGAAAACCATGACGACATAATGGCGGGAAGCCATCCTTGGGACCACAATGGATGGTGGACAGAACCGTCATTGTTTAATATGAACACTGGTATTAAAACTTGATCAGTCTGTGCTAGGTCTTAGGTTTGTGAAAAGAATTATAAAACTTGCTTTACGCAAAAGAGCCATAACAATCCTTCAAATTTCCCTATCATGTGCATTGTTGCTGTGATGACTTGTTGAGTACGGTTGGTACTCACCCTTGCTATATACAAACTCAATCAGAGACTGGAGATGAAGCGTCAGAAGATCCCTATGCCTACTATCAGGAGGGAGATGAAGACGATGGGGTCCAATAGGTCTTAGATACGGTCGTTGCCTGTGGCAATGGCGTGCCGCTGCCTCCATTTTTCCGCTGCCTTACCTATTCTGTTTTTTTTGAATGTATTCCGGACCTTTCGGTCCGATGATTTAAGACAATGCCTGCGGGCTTTGATGTAATAACTCGTCCTAAGACATTCGTGTATGAGTACTCGGTACTTCAGCTATGAGTTCGTGTGTACCAGACTACTTGATCCAGGGAAATGGTACTGATTACACGACTGATTCCTGTTATAAAAACGGGGGTCCACAGGTCCTTAGGAGTGGCCATTGGTACTGTCCTGGCTTGGGTGGTGTATCCTGTGGTTTTTCTCTGAGGCATATTGCTTGAGCCTTGAGCTCACAGATGATGGCCATGATGATTACCTTTGGGTGGCGATCATGCTTTTCATTCTATTAGCACTTATAGTCTTCCTTAATTATATGGGTGCTCTGTAAGGGCATCCACAATGTGCTACAAAAGTAGTCCATAGGGAATAAACTATTCCATTCAGTCATCTGGTAATATTGTGCAACTAGTCCATATAAAGAAAATAGTAAAAGGTATCCATATGCATATGGACTACCCATATGACATAAATAATATTATCTATCTCTATTTCTCTCTCTTCTCCTAATGTCACATTATATCCATATACATTGTGAGGATTGCTATAGTTAAAGTTTATTTATGTGGGTCCCATCTATATATACCACTTTTACCATATATATTGGTGATGCCCTAAGCTAGATAGTCAGTGTCTTGCTTGTCAGATTTGGGCATGTATCCTTGCTTGTATGGATCATGGGGGTTTATCTATGGAACTTCTGCTTCTGTGACGGAGGCATGATTAATCCGAAATTTGGGTGTGTGCTGGTATAACCTTCTCACTACGAGGGACTATAGATTATTCCAAAATAATTTATACTGGCGCAAAAAGGCTTTCCACAAGGGGGGACAGGTTAGCTTAGATGTGAATAAAAATTCGGCTCCAACAACATAGGGATATGGTGGACGAACTGGTTTAATTCCATTCCATATTACATCGGGGCATCGGAAGATACATTTCAAAAGGGGATAAAGGGGCTACCAACGTAACAGTGCAATGCCATCAGAGGCTCACATGTTAATCTACTCACGGAGATGGTGGAGGTGCGGGAGGTTCAATCCGTAGTGGGGGCTTCCTACGAGATTTGTCCAACTTGTGGGCATAGATCATCTTGACCTTCACACGCGCCTGCGCGAGCACGGCGGAGGTGTTCTTGAGGAACAGTCGTTGGTAGCGGGCTTCCAGATCGCTGTACCGATCCCGAATCTCATACAGTTCTTCGAGTGCTTGTTCATAGGCGTTCTCGATGGTGCAAGCTAGCTGGGAGAGGAGGGCACACCGGCTTCCTTTGGGCATGTTGGTCTCATGGAGGTGGTACCGGTTGTTTTCTTTGGCGCGGTATAGGTGCCAACCATATTCATTGGCTATACCCAAGGGAGGGGAGAGCTTGCAAAAGCGGTAGAGGGCATCGCGGAACACATCCTAGAAGGCAGCTTCCAGGGTGATTCGAGGATGGCGGGTGTGGAAAGAGATCACCCCTTCATCACTTTCTCCGGGAAAGGGGAGGATGAGCTTCAGCTTCCAGTACTTCTTGGTTCCTCGGATGATCTAATCGGCACGATGGATTGGCTCGGGAAAGTAGTCGAGCCGTTGGAGTAGTTGTTCCAGCTGTCGGGCATACCCATCAGGGAGCTCCTGAGGGGGTTCATCTATGGTTACTGCGGGGTCTTCCATGGGCTAAGGCTTTCTTGGCTAGCTTGGTTTAAAAAGAGAGGGGATGACGGGTGCGCTTGCTTAAAGTCACTTGGGTTCCTTTTTATAGGCTCCAACCTTTGAGGCTCTAGTACGTGCGCACGCATGTGGGCGAGCGCTGGGATTGGGGCGAGGAGGACGCGAAGACGGTGATTCGGCGGGTGCTGGGTCTGGACACCGCCGAGCAAACACTGATTCCAGACGGGATCATTCCCCACTGCAGCGACCGCGACCGGGAGAGTATCCTGGCTGTGATGTCGGCCGTCGGCGCCGGCAGGGGTCGGTCTCGCCGGGGCGGCGCCGATGGTGGCGCTGTCGGCGTGGGTAGCAGCGGCGCGACCGTAGGCGGGAGTCGGACCAGTGGCCCCAGCGGGGGTGGCAGCTCCAGGGCACTCGGCCCGAGCCGCGGACCAGGGGTCGACTCGGCCAGCGACCCGAAAGGGAAGCGGAAGATGTCCGAATCTCGACCGCCCTCTCCCATGCGCGGAGGGGGCGCCAAGCGCGTGGCGGATCGACCGCCGGCGGGCCACAAGTGCCCCGCCGCGCCTGAGGCTGGACGGAAGAAGAAGCGGCTCCGGAAGATAGGTCAAACGGAGCCGTGTCGGAGGAGCTTCATTGAGCCCCCGAAGTGGACTTTCAACCGCCCTCCACGCAGGTACGACTGTCGGCACCCACTTCGGTGCTTTTTACTTATCTCGGTCTCTTGTTCCTTCCTCATCTTTTTCTTTGTTAACGCGATCAGGGTTCTTCTGTAGCGAGATTCCTTCCCAGGGGGTCTCGGGGTCCGACCCTTTGCAGGGGACAAAGTCTGAGCGACCGGAGCGGCCCAGGCTTGGCCGATCCAGGGCCGCGGGGCCTTCACAGCCTCCCGGTTGGGCCCACGGGCCGCGCACTGGGTCTGGTCCTAGGTTCACCACAGCCGGGACTCGACCCGCCGCGAGTGATAGCGGCGGCGGCGTCTCTCCCGGGGGCGACTCCGAGGTCCGGATCCACGCGGAGCGCCACCCGGGAGCGGGGGCCGAGGGGGGTCGCGGTCCGGGAGCCGAGGCTGGAGGCGGCCCTGAGCCCGAGGCCGAGGCCGAAACTGGGGGCAGGCCCGAGCCCGAGGCCGAGGCCGAATCTACCCGAGGGCCCGAAGCGGGGGGCGAGAGGAACAGCCGCTCCCCCTTGTACTTGGGGTGCCCTCGGGGCTGGCCGCGCAGAAGGGGGGCTGAGAGCAGCCCCCAGTCTCGCGGGGGATCCAGCAGCACTCCGTTGTCCCGGGGGCGGACCGCAATGTTTTCTTCTCCGACTCCGGCAAGTATGGAGCCGCTCCTGCAGGTGCTTGCCGCCACCGATTCCACCGTCCGGGAGGGGCTCAACGCCCACCTAGCGGAAGAGCGAGCGGCCCTGGAGGCAGAGTGGGCACAGCTCGCTGCGGACCGCGCGCGGGTTGACGAGGGGCGCCGCGCCGTGGACGACATGGTGAAGGTGGGACGCAAAATGCGCCAAGCCCAACTGGCTGAAATCCAGGCGCGCGAGGAGACGCTAGACTCCGTCATGCGGGAGACGGAGGAAGAGTGGCAGGCAGCACTGATTGCCTCAAGCGTCCTGGATGAAGCGTTGGGCGACATCCGCTTACAGTACGAGGCCCATGCCGAGGACTTGGCGAAGAGGGTTAAGGACGCCCGCGGTGTCCTCGATGCGGCTGCCGCCCAAGAGCAGCGGGTATCGGAGGCCGACGCCTCGCTGCGGGCTTGGACGGCGGCGCTCGAGGCCGAACGCAAGGCCTTAGATGAGCGTGCCCACTCCGCGCAGGAGTTTAAGGCCACGATTCGTCGGCGAATCGAGGTCCTTGACCGGAACCAGCGCGAGCAGGACGCGCGCAACCAGGAGCAGGCACAGCGAGCCCAGGAGCTGGAGAAGCGGGCTTAGGCACTGGAGGAGCGAGCGCGTCTGCTAGATCAGCGGGAGTCCACCTTGGCCGCCCACGAGAGAATGGCGACGGAGGCGGAGGCCTCCCTTCGCCTTTGTGAGGAGGCCGCAGCCGAGCGCGACCGGACCACCCTCGCCGCGAAAGCTTCGGCGGCCCGTCATGCAGAGGAGCTACGGCTCTAGGAAAAGGCATGCCGGGAACGGGACGCCGCACTCGCCGAGCGCGAAGCTGAGGTGAACCGCCGTGAGGTGGCCTCGCGCCGGTTGGGCAAGCAACTCGCGAAACGCGAGGAGGCCGTCGCCAGGCGCGAGGCTCGGCATCTGGAGAGTGCTCGTGCTGAGCGCGCGGCGATGGCGGTGAGGGCTTCTGAGCTGGAGGCCCGGGAGAAGGACCTGGCGGCGGGCGGGCAGCCCGGCGGCGCGGAGTTGGTGAGCCAACTTACCGTGGCTCAGAGCACTCTTGCCGACCTAGAGCGCCTGGTGCAAGACCAGGCTAGGGAGATAGCGGCCCTCTGCCTTACCAACGAGATCGGACCCGGGCAGCTCTCCGATGCTGTCGATCGGCTGGAGCACGCGGGGCGCCGAGTTGGCATCTCCGTACGCCAGGATAGTAAGCTCCCGCCCACACAGCCGGCACTCGCGCTCCGGCTGGACGGGCTGGCGGCGGGTCTGGAGAGGCTGGAGGAGGAGGTCGGTGAGACCGTGAAATCGTCGTCGGCTTCCTTGGCGCAGGCCGCGGTGGAATTGGTCCTCACGAGCCACCAAGCCTGCGACCACCAAGACGGCGGATTTCCCCCCGGGGACCGAGGCAAAGGCTCGGGAGCAAGTCCAGGAGGCGGCCGACGCGATCGTCTCTAACTTCGAGGGGTCGGCCCCTCGGTTCACCTTCGGGTTATGAGCTCGATGCCTTGCTCCCGAGAAACACACTTCAAGAGTATCCCGTTGGCGGCACGCCGGTAGAGGGTCCCTTCTACGAGCATGTACCGCTTGGAGATGCGCGCGAGCTTCTCAGCTTCTGCGCGATCCTTAGGAAGAGTATTTTAGTCGAGATACGCCCGGATGTTAGTCATCCAAACGACCTGACGAGGGGGGTCGGGGTCGACCCCCTCGGGCCCCGAGGCCCGCAGGTCGCCAAGGGTCAGGGCGGAGGGCGTGGTGTCGGGGTTCGGTCGCGCCGACGGCTGCGCGAGTCTCTCCTCGAAGGTCCCCGGGGGGAGTGGGGCTCGTGCCGACGCGACACGCGACAACTCATCAGCAACTGTGTTGTCACGTCGGGGCACGTGCCGGAGCTCGAGTCCGTCGAAGTGACGTTCCATGCGCCGCACTTCGCAGACATATGCGTCCATTTGTGGGTCGGTGCACTGGTACTCTTTGGATACTTGATTCACGACCAGCTGGGAGTCGCCTAGGACCAGGAGATGGCGGATGCCCATTCCGGCCGCCGCCCTCAACCCCGCGAGGAGTCCTTCGTACTCCGCCATGTTGTTCGTGGCTCGGAAGTCGAGCCGAACGACGTATTTGAGGACATCCCCGCTTGGCGAAGTCAGCGTGACTCCGGCACCTGCACCTTGAAGGTTGAGGGAGCTGTCGAAATGCATAACCCAGTGCATGCCGCGAATGTCGGTGTTTGGGTCCTCTCCATCTCCGGGGTGGGAGGGAACGTTGGACGGAACAGGGTCGTCCACTGGGGTCCACTCCGCGATGAAGTCAGCCAGGACCTGACTTTTGATCGCGTGTCGTGGTTCGAAGTGCAGGTCGAACTCAGCAAGCTCGATGGCCCACTTTACGACCCGACCAGTACCCTCTCGGTTGTGCAGGATTTGGCCGAGAGGGTAGGATGTCACTACGGAAATCCGATGCGCTTGGAAGTAGTGGCGCAATTTCCTTGAGGCCATTAAGATTGCATAAAGCATCTTCTGGGCCTGTGGGTATCGGGTCTTCGCGTCTCGGAGTGCCTCGTTGACAAAGTAGATGGGCCGCTGCACCTTTCGATGGGGGCGGTCCGTGTTGTCAGGGGCAGATGATCAGGGGCCCCGGGGGGGGTCTCGAGTCATGTCAGGACCATAGGCCTCGGGACCACTCGCCAAAGCCTCCCTTCCTCCCACGGGGGCCTCGGGGTCCTCCCGGGGGTTGGGGGCTTCGGGCACCGGGCCTTCGAGGGACGAAGGGCCATCACAAGTCAAGGGGGCCTCTGGTCCGCTCTCGTCGTGCTCGACTACTAGGGCGGCACTCACCGCATGGGGGTTGCGGCCAAGTAGAGCAGCAACGGTTCCTCCGGCCCTGGGGCTACCAAGATGGGGGGAGGTGAGGTAAGCTTTCAGCTGATTGAGAGCTTGCTCCGCTTCCTCCGTCCACACAAACGGCCCGGAGCGCTTGAGGAGCTTGAATAGGGGCAGCACCCTCTCTCCCAGCCTCGATATAAATCGACTTAGGGCGGCCATGCATCCAGTGACGCACTGCACATCCCTAAGCTTGCTGGGGGACGCATCCTCTCTATCGCGCATATTTTCTCGGGATTAGCTTCTATGCCTCGGGAGGAGACTAGAAAACTGAGGAGTTTGCCCGCCGGCACACCGAACACACACTTGTCGGGGTTCAGTTTCACGTGTGTGGACCTAAGACTGTCGAAAGTCTCGGCCAAATCCTGCAACAATGTGTCCTGGTGGCGCGTTTTTATCACCAGGTCATCGACATACGCCTCTATATTGCACCCTATCTGATTACTCAAAGTAATACGAGTCATACGTTGAAAAGTAGGGCCTGCATTCTTTAACCCAAAAGGCATAGTTGTATAACAAAAGGTGCCCACAGGAGTAATGAAGGTAGTTTTTTCCTCATCTTCCCTAGCCATGCGGATCTGGTGATACCCAGAGTAGGCATCTAGAAAACACAAAAGGTCGCACCCCGCAGTGGAATCGACTATCTGATCTATGCGTGGTAAAGGGAAGGGATCTTTAGGACATGCCTTGTTGAGGTCCGTGTAGTCGATGCACATCCGGAGCTTGCCGTTGGCCTTCGGGACGACCACCGGGTTCGCCAGCCACTCCAGATGGATAACCTCGCGGATGAAGCCAGCCTCCAGGAGCCGCGCCACTTCCTCTCGGATGAAGGCCTGCCGCTCCGGGGCTTGACGCCACACTTTTTGCCAGACGGGTCGCGCATCCGGCTGCATGGCGAGGTGGTGCTCGATCACCTCCCTGGGGACCCCGGGCATGTCCGATGGCTTCCATGCGAAGACGTCGGAGTTTGCCCGCAGGAAGGAGACGAGCGCGCTTTCCTATTTGGCGTCCAGGGTCCCGCCAATTTTGGCGGTCTTGGACGGATCATCGCCAAGGGGGATCTCCTTGACGGGCACCTCGTTAGCCGAGGTGAGGCGCTTCTTGGAGGCGCGGGACGCGGAGGCCTTCGGGGCTTGTGGCTCCGTAGCCACCGCCAGGTTGTCGGCGCGCTGCTCCGCGCAGGCGAGGGCGACTTTGACATCGCCAAAGACGGTGATGAGGCCACTAGGGCCCGGCATCTTCGTCTGGAGATAGGCGTAGTGGGTGGCAGCCATGAACTTCACCAACGCAGGTCTGCCCAGGACCGCGTTGTAGGGTAGATTGAGTTCCGCCACATCGAAGTCGATCCGCTCGGTACGGAAGTTGGTGGAGTCGCCGAAGGTTACCGGGAGCTCGACGTGGCCGAGGGGCCACGTGTGTCCTGGAGTCACGTCGATGATCGGCAGCGACGGCTGGAGCTTCATCCCCGGGGCCTTGAGCGCGTCGAAGGCGGCTGGGGAGATGATGCTCAGGCTGGCCCCCCCGTCAACCAGGACGCGCTTCATCCTGACGTTGTGAATGGTCGGGGAGACCACGAGGGTCAACTTCCCTCCTCGAGCGAGCACTGTTGGATGGTCGCTCTGGTCAAAGGTGAGCTTCACCTCCGACCAGCGCGCCTTCCGAGCCGCTTCGTGGGTTGGGACGGCGGCTAGAAGCTCTCGCCTCATGGCCTTGAAGCCTCGGCGGGAGGTGTGAGCGCAAGCCCCTCTGTCGAGCGTGGCGACGGTTCCCTGAGGTATCTGGAACTCCAGATCCTCGTTGTTATCGCCATCATCGGCGGGGGCCTTCTTCTTAGCCTCCCCTCGCCGATCATCGGCTTGGGTCGCGGGGGCTTTGCCCTCTCGTCGACCCTGCCGCTTCTCCTCATCGGCCTTTCGGAACCGCTCGGCCAAATTCTTGACCGAGCGGCAGTCGGCGAGACTGTGCCGATAAGTGTTGTGCACCGAGCACCACTTGTCTGCCGACCGGTCCTCGCCGGATGGAGTAGTGGAGCTCGGCTTGTCGCCGGTGGCCTTTCCCTTGCGCGGGGCCCATAAGGGCCCATCAGCCGCAAGGACATGGCCCTCGTCATCAGAGCGGGCCGGTTTCCTTTTGCCCCTTCTATCTCGCCACTTAGAGCGGGGAACAGACTCGGGGGTAGCCGCAGCCGCCGCGCCGGTGGCGGGGGAGTTCCAGGCCCACGCCTCGTTCCGAGCCACCTTGTCCGCCAGCTCGAAGAGCTCGGCAGTAGTCTTGGGCTCCTTGGAGGCGATCTTCTCCAGCATGCGGTTATGCCGCACGCCATTCCGAAACGCATAAACGACCGCGTGGGCCGGAATGCATGGAATAGTGTTGCGGACCTGGCAGAAGCGCTGTATGTACGAGCGGAGGAACTCGTCGTCCTTCCGCTGCACAGCGTGCAGGTCCGCCTCTTCTCCTGGGCGAGGGTATGTGCCCTGGAAGTTCGTGACGAACTGCTGGCACAGGTCCTCCTAGGAGTGGATGGAGTCGGGGGGCTGGGTCATCAGCCAGCCGCGCGCCTGACCCTTGAGGGCCATAGGGAAATAATTCGCCATGACCCGGTCGTCGCCCCCTGCCGCCACGATGATCGTGGTGTAGATCTGGAGGAACTCGGAGGGATTGATGCTGCCATCATACTTCTCCGTGAGGTTGGGGCGAAACTTCGGGGGCCACCGGACATTCCGGAGACTCGCCATGAAGGCCCTACAACCAGTCCCTCCAGGGGTGAGCGTGGGGGGAGGGCCGTCTCGTGAGGAGGAACGCGACACTCCAGATGAGGAGGCGCCTTCCCCCATGCGGGCAGCTCGGCGCTCGTCCCGACGTCGCTCAATATTGATTCGAGCGTCCTGCTCCCCATAGAGGCCATCGTAACGCCTCCGGCTTCCCGAGGCCCCCGACGATGTTGGAGCCGTGGACCGCCTTGAGGCCATGGCCGATCGACGGGCCCTCCTCCTTGTTGACGAGGAGAGGGTAATGGGGGTACGCGACGTATCAATGATGGTAGGTCGGCCGCCCGCGGCCAGCTGCCGCTGGGCAGTGGTGACCAAGTTGGCCACGTCGTCCAACCAGCGCTGGACAGGGGTCTCCGGCTCCGAGTTCACGGGGGGATGCTGCAGAAGGGCACCCGCCGCCTGAAGCGCGCCTCGGGGCGAGCCGCTGTCACCATAAGTGAGGCGGCACCGTGCCCCGACGCGTCGTGGCCTCCCTCCGCCCGGGGGCGGGGAGAGGGCCGAACCACCCGACCGGGTGGGGTCCTCCCTCCGCGAGGGATCGCGGCGGGGAGGAGTTGGAGAGTTGTGGCGGCGGTGACGAGGGCCGCGGCTCTCGCTAGCATCCTCACTCCCAGACAGAGTGGGGGTGTACACCACCGCCTCCTCCTCCAGGACCTCGACCATGATCGTCGAGGGCCGAGGGAAACTTGGGGCGGAAGGAAACGACTTCTCTTTAAAGCGCGCGACCTCCCCCTACCTGGCGCGCCAGCTGTCGAGGAGTGATCCTCTCTAGCGGGAGATCGTGAGACCCCCCTTTCGTGAGTTCGACCGGGGGAAGAAGCTCACCTCCGGAAATCGTGTATCCGTCCCCAAGGCTCCTAGCTAGCTCGCACACAGCAAAATTATACAGGTTCGGGCCGCTATGAAGCGTAATACCCTACTCCTGTGTATGGGACTTAGACTGAGAGTTACAAGGGTTCCTAAACTCGGGAGAACACTCTTAGTTCCCCCCTCCTTCAGCTCCGGTTTTCTGTCGGTCCTCTTCCCTCGGTGGGCAAGGTCCTCCTTTTATACCTCAAGGGGATACCACATGCACCGCCTCTACCTATGTCACGCCCAGAAATTTAACCCAAATTTCCAGACTATTTTGTGTATTAAGTCCCTGTCCAGGACCAGCCAGGGTACACAAAACGACAAGTAATATACAGTCCCAAACGTAAATAAAGCGTAAAATACTTACAGAAGAGGCACTTAGTCCTCACACCGAAACAAAAGCAGCAGCAGCGGAAAAAGGCGATCCTAGCGGGGCTTCAGCTCCACTCCACAGGCAAAACTCAACTGGGATCTGAGCCTTGGTCTTCTAACCTCGTCTTCAGCTCAGAAGCACTACACTTCTGAAAAGGGGGAATAATAGCAAGGCTGAGTACAACCACCGTACTCAGCAAGCCACACCAACGATGCAGACGTGCAAGGGGATACAAGGACGGTTTGTGGCTATTTGCATAAAGGCGGTTGTAAAACATTTTATTGAGCAAAACAGTAAAACTGTTGAGTAGTTAAAGTAACATTGAATCTCCACTGATCAACGCTACACCACGTTGAACAGGCCCAACCAACCCACCTGAAATACAGTGCATTGGGTCCATTGATTAAAGTGGGACTAATCACGGTGAATCTGGTCGACCGCCCATAACCGCGGGCACGGCTATTCGAATAGTTTTACTCTGATCAGAGGTGTACAACTGTACCCACAAGACACAGCCCCACGACACGTTTCCGTGCGCCGACATGCCACCACGACATATCGGAAAGAGGCCGTGACAGGACCCTTCGCATAACCCCCTCTAGCCAAGCACACCACACCTCAGGTTTCACCCCCGTCCCCAGCAGGCAACGGGCAGTCCCCTCTCGTGCCTAGGTGAATCCGGAAGCGACAGAGGCCGTCGCAGGGCCCGCCCCGCTCCATCACGCCCACCCTTGCCTGGATGCGTCGGCTAGAGGAAAGCTACACTACAAGCCCAGCCGTTGCCCACGCTGGCTTGTGGTAAGCACGATAAATTCTTCCAGGGTTTCCCGCGAACCGGTCCTTAATTGCCATGGGTGCGACTAGCAAAACCATGCACCCACAGCCCACCAATAGTCGCATTTTAGTTGGATAATTACGACCATGAAGCATGGCCAGATGTCTCGAGCACGCAGCTCATCTGATACTAAAAGGTCTAAAACTGTAATTATCCCATCAACTGAGCTAGTGGTAATTAAGCATGGCTAAGCATATAGTTCTAGCTAGGTCACATATGTAACATGAGCTAGTCGATTTGTTACCCAAGGTTGACAAAGAACAGATATCAAGGAAACATGGCACAAGCGAGCAGATAGGTAAACCCTGATCCCATGTAATTAGCAAAACATGCATATTTATTTGCAAATGGTAAAACATTTATAAATTGGGATCCACATGCTCAAGGGGAATGTGTGACTTGCCTTGCTTCTTCAAAACAATCTTCTGAACTCTTTTCCTCGCGACCGCGGTCTTCCGAAACGACGGGAACTACACGCTGGAACGCAAAACGAGGAAAAACTCTAATAAAAACCAAGAAAACAGTACATAAAAAGTAAACAAACATGTAGAGCTCAATTTTAGATGAATTTTGCAAGTTGAACGGCTCAATTCGGAGTTCGAATGAATTAGATATGAATTTTAGAAGTTTTGAGCCATTTTAAATGAATTTCTATAATTAAACTCGATTTATTGCGCAATTATTAATTATTTTTCCAAAGGAAAAGGGCGGCTGCTGACGTCAGCAAGGGGGAGGGCGTGCCGACAGGCGGGCCCCACCGGTCAGCGGCACAAGGGGCCGGTCCACCGTGGACCGGGACCACCGAGGCGGTCCACCGCCGGTCCACGGGAACCGACGGCCCGGATCGGCCCAAAGCCGATCGGGCGGCCACGAGGCGGCGCGGCTAGGGCACGGCACGGCTCAAAGCCGATCGGCTGGGCCGAGGCGCGGCGGCGGCATGCTGTCTCAGGAGACGGCGCCCGGCGGGCGGCGCGGGGAGCGGCGGCGCACACGGGAGGCAGGCGGCGCACGCGAGAGAACGGCGGCACGGCGCGGCTAGGGCAATGGCGCGCGGCGACGCGACCACCGGCGACTAGCGGCGGCACAGGACGGCGCGAGGAGGGCGGAAAAAGGGAGGAGGAGGAGGAGGAGGAGGCGGTTCTCACCGTGCCCGCACAAACGGCGAGAAGGAGACGGGAAGGCGGCCGGCGGCGAGGAACGGCGACGGCGGGCTCCTCGGAGAGACAGCTTGGGGGGCTTCGGCGACTCCCGGCGAAGACCGCGGCGCAGCCGAGACCCGACAGGACCTTGAGCAGAGGGGAGGGAGTTTCTTCGGCGATTCGCGAAGATGGAGAAGTGGCCGAGCTTGCCCTTGCAGCCGCGAAGCCAGTGGAGGGCGTCTCGAGGTGCGCCGACGACTAGGACGGCGGCGAGGTGTGGCTGGAGTCGGCGGCGGCGGCGGAGAGAGGTGGTGCGCGTGGCTACGACGCTTCGGAGGTGGAGAGGGGAAATGGAGCGGTGGACGGGGTGCGCACGGCAGCTACGGTGCCGGGGAAGGCGACGGCGCAGTGCGGGGTGAACGGGAGCGGCGGCGGCAATCGACTGGAGGGGGTTCAGGCGGCGATGGCTCGGCCTCGCGATGGGAAGGTGGTTCCGGCGGTGGAGGAGGGAGATGGAGTGGATGCCGGGGTGCGGTGGGGCGCTGCGAACCTTTCGGCGGTGGCGGCGCAGCGCGGCAACGACGAGGGCGACGGCTAGAGGCGGCCGATGCTCGCCGGAGAGCGGCTGCGCACGGGAGCAGCGTGGGGAGAGCAAGAGAGGGCGCGGCGAGCTCGGGAAAAATGGGGAAATGGAAGAGGGGAGGCCGGGGATGCTTTTTTTATAGCCTCGAGAGTCGACGGGGAGGCCGGTTGGCGGCGGATTTGAAGGGGGAAAGGGGCGCCGGCGACGTGGGCGAGGTGGGGCGGTTCGGCGCCGGTTTTGGAGGGGAGAAGTGGGGGAAGAGAGTGGAGGAAGGGGAGGACGTGCGGTGGACCGCATCCACACGCGCGCGGGAGCGGGGAGACGCGCGGAGGAGGCGGCGTCGTGGGGCGGCTCGGGCGGCCATGGCGGTTGCCGGCCCGGGCTGGAGGTTGGGGGTGACCCCGACAGGTGGGGCCCACCTGTCGGCGGCTCGGGGAGAGGAGGAAGGAGGAGGGAGGTGAAACGGACTTGCGCGAAGGAGGGGGCAAGCCGGGCCGACGGCCCAAAGAGAAGGGAGGGAGGCCGGCCGGGAGAGGGAGAGAGAGGGCGCGGGCCGCGGGAGTTGGGCCGAGAATGGCCCAAGAGGGAGAGAGGAGGGATTTTTATTTGGTTTTCTTTTTATTTGATTGATTAGTTGAACTTTGTGACATTAAAATTATTTATTGAGCTCCGAAAATTCACGGGAAAATCCGGAGAGTGTTTTAGGGCACAAAGAATACTACAAAATATTCTCGGCCAATGATTTTTAAGGGAAAATTTTAATTCTCCCAATAATTTCACTTGATTAAATTGCTTAACTTTTATTTAATTTCTGGAAAAGGCATTATTAAATGATTTTTAATCCCGAACGAAAATCGGGGCGTTACAAATCTACCCCCCTTACAGGAAACTCGTCCCGAGATTCCGGGATGGCTAGAAAGAAAGCTGGTGCTGGCGGGCGGTCTGACTTATCTGCTTACACATGCTGCCTCTTTCTGATTCAACTGACCGATTGCTCGATGAACCAAACCTGCATAAGCTTGCTGTCTTGTTGCTTCCCGTAAACTGACGGACCGACTCTGATTAGTCTGACCTTGACCAGAACTGCTGGTGCTCATAGAACTTCTATTTTTTTTGGACTGAATTGCTAATGTTGGCAATTAGATAAACTGAGGGTTCACTTTATTGACCGAGGATCGGTGTAGTTTTTCCGAAACTTTGAAACTGACTTCCGTAACCCACAGACAATGACTTTGCTCGACTTGCTCTTGATTCAAACCACAAGTATTTTCAAGAAACTGGCTTGGTCTGTCCTTGTCTATATTGCGGCTGTTCCTGAAACTTACATCTGGCATTTGTAATTCATTGATCCTACGTCCGCTTGAACGGGTCCTGGCTCGAATGACAAGTAAATTCCAGGAAACCTACTTGACCTGTCTTTCGTCTGAACTGCAACTGTCCTCGCTGTTGCTTCTCTAAGCTGAACTGTTGGCACGCTTCACAGGTGTACCTTAGAATCGAACCTGTCGACCTGAGATTGGGGTGACTTTGCTAATGGCTCGCAGCTAACTCCTTTAATTACTACCCAATTTGCTGCGCGGGTTGCACCTACAACTGAAACGGCAACGAGGTGAACCAAAACTCATCTCTGCGACCTACCCCCCTTACAGAGAGTAGTCATACTTTCGTGTGACCGGGACTAATTGAACTATTGTCCTTGAAGAAAAATCGACACTTCTCGGATTTACGAATGGCCCTGACTTGATAAAAGGAAACTTCATAGATCAATCAAAATAAAGCACTGACGATGCACTTTCCTCCAGGACAAGACTTGGAACTTAACCCTCAGTTGTTGATAGGAACTCCTCATAAAGAAATTCTCATTTAGCTCCTGATCTTACTGACTCTTGACTACTTCCCCGTCAGTTCTACTGCTGGCATAACTAGCATGCTTCTGGCCTGACTTCGGTACCATATGCTTGAACAAATTGCATAGCTGTTACTCTGCGAAACCAGCACTGACCACTTAGCAGATCAAACTCAAGAGTCCTTCTCTTGACACGACATTACGCTTCGTCGATCCTCCTTTGTTGACTCTTCCTGGGTTGACGTACTATAAGCCCTGCAACTGCTTTCCCCCAAAACACTGCAATCTGGGTGTCTACCGAAAACTGACTCTGATGCCGCCAAGAGTTTCTACTCTCTGATGATAACAACTTCACATTCATATCTTCGGTAAAGCTGATATGTAGAAAAGAGGTTCTCTGCCACACACCCTGCTGACTACACATTTCTGAACCTGATTCTTGTATATTTCTCGCCCATGTATGGAACAATTCCTGCCAACTTCTGGGAGACATTGAGATGGTACCTAGAACTTATATTGGTTGCCTTGAACTAAGCAAACACCTACTGAATTCATGATCGCACCACTAGGGTATAATTGCTGATTACAATCCTCTAACGCCTTCCAAGGTTAGAGAGTTCCCACGATTCTTTATATGATGTCACTTTCAATTATTCCATCACTCTTTTCATCTGAGTGCCACTGATGCTGACTTTAGAGAGATCTCATCATGTCGAGTGTTGAGGGTCTAACCATTTTCACTCCGTTGGTTAACCATTCCGCTATTGGCTCGCAAACCGGTTTTAGGAGCTCAACAAAATTGCGATGAGTTAGAAGAGAAACTCTTGGTTTCTTGTAGCACTGACAGGTACACAGGTTAACTGGCTTTGGCATGCTCAAGGTGGATCATAAAAGAGGAAAAACTAACTGGCTCATACTTTATTCAATATTCTCTTTTCATTACATACCTGCCATAAACATCCATATACAAAGAGAAGTGCTACAAAAATTAAACATTTGTAGACCACTGCTGAACTTGACAAGTAGGGGTCTTGACTAGAACTGTTGTTACTTCCATTATTCAGACCTGACTGACTTGTTTCTTTAGTTCCTGCTAACAGAAGTTGCATCGGAAACATTGCTCTGGGCATTGATCTTCGGGGAGGGAATGGCAACCCTCTTGACAGCTATGGCCGGTGGGATCTTCTTGCTCATGGGATTACCGGGCGATGATTTACAGATGGGCCTCTGGATTGGAGCAATACGAGGTGCATTGCTAGAACTGACAACAGTGGGGTGACCTGGTGCTGACAACACTTGCTGCGAGTGTCGACGAAGGAGCGTACTGCCTCTTTGTAGCTGTAGCGAGCTGTTGTCCTCCTGGCATTGCTTTCCCTGCTGGCGCTGGTGCTGTAGGCTTGAAACGATGGCCGGTGGAACAATGCGGCCTCTGATGGTGCCCTTGACGATGATCCGTTGAGGCGGAGGTTGCACATTCAGGTGTCGATTGGTGTCGTGGGCAGTGCTGGTAACTTGTGAATCACGACGAACTGCCTTTGCTGCTCTTGGAAGAGGACAATCACTGAAACAATGTCCTGGCTTACGACAGTTGCGACAGAACTGACTTGCTTGGTCCCGGGGTGCAGGCTTCTGATTATGCACTTTGGCAGCTGAAACTGGAACAAGCAGGGATTTATGAACATCCCTGGCGACATTGCTTCTTCTATGGTTGGCTTCCACTGGAGCTGTGGTTGGTGGAAGAGCAGAAGGATTGTGACTGCTGTTGTCGACTGCCATTGGTTGACGAATGGGTTGCACGGTTGTCCCTTGTTCTTTCTTGGTCATAGCTAGGACCGAGTTCCGCTGACAATCCTTAGGCACATGATCTGCTCCCTCACACAGGAAACATGTGACCTTCCTCACAGGGCATTCATCGGAGTAATGGGTGTATTCACCACAGCGGCATGTGGGGAGGCATAAGCTAGCAGTGTGTCCGATTATCCCACATCTAGTACATGCTTTGAACTCCAATCCTCTTTCCATGAAACTGTTAAGGGTCGCCTCATCCTCATCATCATCATCATCATCGTCGTCGTCGTCATCAGTAGAGAACCGTTCTCCTGATATATCCTCTTCGGGTCTGGGCGGACCGTACTTTATGAGATGTCGGGTTAGCTGGCGTGCTCCACGGAAGGTATTTCTTCCTCTCTGACGCTTGGGTATCCTTGCTGCATCTTCAGGAGTAAATTCTGAACTGGTGATGATCATGGTCCTACCGTTATCCATCTTCCATTTTACTGTCCTGTTCGCTCCAGAGTTGGGCTGCAAAGTACCATCCTTCTGGTCGGTAGACTGACTTGGAGCTTGGTTACTTCCTGGGCACGGCTTCTTGTCTTTTTCAGGTGACCTGGCGAACACCTTCCATGGACAGTTCCTTACATAATGACCTTGCTCACCACAGTCGTAGCAGGTAGCACTTACTTTCCTTTGGTCTGACGATGACTTGGCTGTCGTTATCTTCGGGGATCTGGACAGCATTTTGACAGGGGTCTTAGGTGCCGATATTGGGAACTCCTGACTCTGACTCTGATTCGGGTTCCGGGCTGGCATCTGGATTTGCATTTGTGGCTGGTGGACTTGACGCGGCTCCTGACATTGCCGTTGCATCTGCTGCATCAGATAGATCTGGTACCGATGTCGCATCTGCTGTAACAACTCTTCCACTGTCTGAGTCTGATTTGCCATGACTTTGGATTGAGGCTGATCTTCATGAGGTTGACGTGGAATACTCTTAGAATTGCACTGAGTTGCCCCATGAAACTGGCGGGATCCTGATCCGTTGAAATTGTCCCTCAAGCTGACCATCTGCTGCAGGCACCAGAGAGAGGGGGGGGATGAGAGGGGTTACTAGAGATAAGGTACTAAACCGATTGCCTACTGATCTGTTGTGAGTAGACTTTTACTGTTCAAGTTGCTTAAGCAAACAACCTAGTATGGTCGCATCCCCACCAACGATGCAAACCATACCCCTACACACAAGCAAACAACACACGACCTAGCGGCTAACGAAACTACTCTTCCGGGAAGGATTGGGTTTAGGTAAACTCCGGGAAAACTTCACTTGATCTTCGCGGAACGAAGGCTCTGGACTGATCTTCTTGCTCCTTGCTGCATGAAGCTCGAGGCTCGACTTGACCTGACTTCCGCACAGGCACGAAGTTGACGGTTTGTCCTCCAGGTTTGACAACTAAAAGAGTTGGAGGGACAGGGAAGAGAATTTTAAAAGCTGTTTCGCAAAGAAATACCGAAGGGCGAGAGGAGACATTTTGCAAATAGGGTTTTCAGGAAGCTTGTCCTTAGGGTTTGACCGTTTGGCTCAACCTACAGTCGAGTTGGCTCTGATACCACTTTGTCACGCCCAGAAATTTAACCCAAATTTCCAGACTATTTTGTGTATTAAGTCCCTGTCCAGGACCAGCCAGGGTACACAAAACGACAAGTAATATACAGTCCCAAACGTAAATAAAGCGTAAAATACTTACAGAAGAGGCACTTAGTCCTCACACCGAAACAAAAGCAGCAGCAGCGGAAAAAGGCGATCCTAGCGGGGCTTCAGCTCCACTCCACAGGCAAAACTCAACTGGGATCTGAGCCTTGGTCTTCTAACCTCGTCTTCAGCTCAGAAGCACTACACTTCTGAAAAGGGGGAATAATAGCAAGGCTGAGTACAACCACCGTACTCAGCAAGCCACACCAACGATGCAGACGTGCAAGGGGATACAAGGACGGTTTGTGGCTATTTGCATAAAGGCGGTTGTAAAACATTTTATTGAGCAAAACAGTAAAACTGTTGAGTAGTTAAAGTAACATTGAATCTCCACTGATCAACGCTACACCACGTTGAACAGGCCCAACCAACCCACCTGAAATACAGTGCATTGGGTCCATTGATTAAAGTGGGACTAATCACGGTGAATCTGGTCGACCGCCCATAACCGCGGGCACGGCTATTCGAATAGTTTTACTCTGATCAGAGGTGTACAACTGTACCCACAAGACACAGCCCCACGACACGTTTCCGTGCGCCGACATGCCACCACGACATATCGGAAAGAGGCCGTGACAGGACCCTTCGCATAACCCCCTCTAGCCAAGCACACCACACCTCAGGTTTCACCCCCGTCCCCAGCGGGCAACGGGCAGTCCCCTCTCGTGCCTAGGTGAATCCGGAAGCGACAGAGGCCGTCGCAGGGCCCGCCCCGCTCCATCACGCCCACCCTTGCCTGGATGCGTCGGCTAGAGGAAAGCTACACTACAAGCCCAGCCGTTGCCCACGCTGGCTTGTGGTAAGCACGATAAATTCTTCCAGGGTTTCCCGCGAACCGGTCCTTAATTGCCATGGGTGCGACTAGCAAAACCATGCACCCACAGCCCACCAATAGTCGCATTTTAGTTGGATAATTACGACCATGAAGCATGGCCAGATGTCTCGAGCACGCAGCTCATCTGATACTAAAAGGTCTAAAACTGTAATTATCCCATCAACTGAGCTAGTGGTAATTAAGCATGGCTAAGCATATAGTTCTAGCTAGGTCACATATGTAACATGAGCTAGTCGATTTGTTACCCAAGGTTGACAAAGAACAGATATCAAGGAAACATGGCACAAGCGAGCAGATAGGTAAACCCTGATCCCATGTAATTAGCAAAACATGCATATTTATTTGCAAACGGTAAAACATTTATAAATTAGGATCCACATGCTCAAGGGGAATGTGTGACTTGCCTTGCTTCTTCAAAACAATCTTCTGAACTCTTTTCCTCGCGACCGCGGTCTTCCGAAACGACGGGAACTACACGCTGGAACGCAAAACGAGGAAAAACTCTAATAAAAACCAAGAAAACAGTACATAAAAAGTAAACAAACATGTAGAGCTCAATTTTAGATGAATTTTGCAAGTTGAACGGCTCAATTCGGAGTTCGAATGAATTAGATATGAATTTTAGAAGTTTTGAGCCATTTTAAATGAATTTCTATAATTAAACTCGATTTATTGCGCAATTATTAATTATTTTTCCAAAGGAAAAGGGCGGCTGCTGACGTCAGCAAGGGGGAGGGCGTGCCGACAGGCGGGCCCCACCGGTCAGCGGCACAAGGGGCCGGTCCACCGTGGACCAAGACCACCGAGGCGGTCCACCGCCGGTCCACGGGAACCGACGGCCCGGATCGGCCCAAAGCCGATCGGGCGGCCACGAGGCGGCGCGGCTAGGGCACGGCACGGCTCAAAGCCGATCGGCTGGGCCGAGGCGCGGCGGCGGCATGCTGTCTCAGGAGACGGCGCCCGGCGGGCGGCGCGGGGAGCGGCGGCGCACACGGGAGGCAGGCGGCGCACGCGAGAGAACGGCGGCACGGCGCGGCTAGGGCAATGGCGCGCGGCGACGCGACCACCGGCGACTAGCGGCGGCACAGGACGGCGCGAGGAGGGCGGAAAAAGGGAGGAGGAGGAGGAGGAGGAGGCGGTTCTCACCGTGCCCGCACAAACGGCGAGAAGGAGACGGGAAGGCGGCCGGCGGCGAGGAACGGCGACGGCGGGCTCCTCGGAGAGACAGCTTGGGGGGCTTCGGCGACTCCCGGCGAAGACCGCGGCGCAGCCGAGACCCGACAGGACCTTGAGCAGAGGGGAGGGAGTTTCTTCGGCGATTCGCGAAGATGGAGAAGTGGCCGAGCTTGCCCTTGCAGCCGCGAAGCCAGTGGAGGGCGTCTCGAGGTGCGCCGACGACTAGGACGGCGGCGAGGTGTGGCTGGAGTCGGCGGCGGCGGCGGAGAGAGGTGGTGCGCGTGGCTACGACGCTTCGGAGGTGGAGAGGGGAAATGGAGCGGTGGACGGGGTGCGCACGGCAGCTACGGTGCCGGGGAAGGCGACGGCGCAGTGCGGGGTGAACGGGAGCGGCGGCGGCAATCGACTGGAGGGGGTTCAGGCGGCGATGGCTCGGCCTCGCGATGGGAAGGTGGTTCCGGCGGTGGAGGAGGGAGATGGAGTGGATGCCGGGGTGCGGTGGGGCGCTGCGAACCTTTCGGCGGTGGCGGCGCAGCGCGGCAACGACGAGGGCGACGGCTAGAGGCGGCCGATGCTCGCCGGAGAGCGGCTGCGCACGGGAGCAGCGTGGGGAGAGCAAGAGAGGGCGCGGCGAGCTCGGGAAAAATGGGGAAATGGAAGAGGGGAGGCCGGGGATGCTTTTTTTATAGCCTCGAGAGTCGACGGGGAGGCCGGTTGGCGGCGGATTTGAAGGGGGAAAGGGGCGCCGGCGACGTGGGCGAGGTGGGGCGGTTCGGCGCCGGTTTTGGAGGGGAGAAGTGGGGGAAGAGAGTGGAGGAAGGGGAGGACGTGCGGTGGACCGCATCCACACGCGCGCGGGAGCGGGGAGACGCGCGGAGGAGGCGGCGTCGTGGGGCGGCTCGGGCGGCCATGGCGGTTGCCGGCCCGGGCTGGAGGTTGGGGGTGACCCCGACAGGTGGGGCCCACCTGTCGGCGGCTCGGGGAGAGGAGGAAGGAGGAGGGAGGTGAAACGGACTTGCGCGAAGGAGGGGGCAAGCCGGGCCGACGGCCCAAAGAGAAGGGAGGGAGGCCGGCCGGGAGAGGGAGAGAGAGGGCGCGGGCCGCGGGAGTTGGGCCGAGAATGGCCCAAGAGGGAGAGAGGAGGGATTTTTATTTGGTTTTCTTTTTATTTGATTGATTAGTTGAACTTTGTGACATTAAAATTATTTATTGAGCTCCGAAAATTCACGGGAAAATCCGGAGAGTGTTTTAGGGCACAAAGAATACTACAAAATATTCTCGGCCAATGATTTTTAAGGGAAAATTTTAATTCTCCCAATAATTTCACTTGATTAAATTGCTTAACTTTTATTTAATTTCTGGAAAAGGCATTATTAAATGATTTTTAATCCCGAACGAAAATCGGGGCGTTACAACCTACTCCTCTCTCGGGTGGGGACCCACCCTATCTTGACCGAAACTTGACCCGTGCCTTCGCCTGGAAGCTAAACCACAGCTTGTCCTTGAGCGGGGCCTAGCGCCGTCCCTCACCTGACACGGGGGACAACCCTGTCATTCCCTCATTAATGGGTGAAGACTTGTGGTGGCCGCCCTCCGAATGACCCTCCGATGGGACGGGTCATACCTACCTCCACTCCGCCGGAAGCAGATGCGATGTAGGAGCACGGTTGTCCGTCCAGTCAGACGTGACCGGCGTCAGGCCGGTCACAAACCGGTCATTCTTGACCATCGCGCGCCAGTCGGGCACGCCGCACGTCTGCCCCACTGTATTAAATGCGACAGGGGGCAGTTGGGGCGCTGCGCGCATTAAAGGGGGTTCAGCCTGAGCCCCCTCCTCGCTTGCTTCCCCCGCCAAATGGCGGCTGGGCGAGGGCCTCGGGGCAAAGCGGCGCAAAGGCCCGAGGGGCATGACGCGGCACCCCGAGGCCCCCCCATCCCGGCCGCTCCTGCGATTCGTGGAATGCGGGGGTAGGACCAGGCTGTAGGGACACGTGGCAGGATGGGAAGGTAGATTCCCCTCACCTCGCATACCCCCGGGCCCATATCTCCGACACAGTCTATATTCAAGTACATTAAAAATTGCACAAACGGCTAACGAAATTAATATCTATTCAAACCTTTTACTCCTAGAGACTAAAGAGTAGTTGGCCTTACAGAGAAGGGACACTAATTTGCATCAAATTCCATTGATTTGCGAAATCACAAAAATCCCCAATTTCTCCTATTGTTTGTCATCCTCCCTGTTCCTCCTCTGCTCTTCCTTTCCTGACCGTTGGAGGCTGCATCAACCCATAGCAGCAGCAGATCAACACACATAGCTGTTAATGACCAAATTTGGTAAGTCATGAACCAGGTTCAACATCGGAATCGAATTAGATTTGGCAAGGAATCATCTTCTAAGAACAGAGTGCGCGTCAGTTGTAATGGGCATCGGCTGAGGGTTGCATCGGCTGATATGGACCGATAGGAGATAGCCGATGGAGCCGATTCTGTGAAGATGGTTATGTAATCGTCTCTGTGGTTGATTTACGTGCTGAACAAGGATTGCCATGATAGAGATAAGCAATTATATCTATTAATTAGGATATTTTAAATAGTTTCTTTTAGAGATATGTTCGGTAAGAGTCTGCCGTAAGGACTCGTGTGTATCTTAGAGTTTGTTAGAGATAAGAGTCGTGTCCGGCAAGGACATGTTATGTATCTCGGGTAAAAATATAACCCGATCCCATGTAATTAAAACTAACGGCCAGTTCAATAATACTTTCAGCGCATCGCCACCTTCTTTTCTATCACTTCGACGAGTTCTTGCTATCGAGTTGGGCCGCATCAGTTTCGATCGTCAACGAGAGGTAAAACTTGTTATCACGGCTTGCGTTCTCGGGATTAGCGCTTCCATCTTTATGACACTCTAATCTTGTTTATGTAATTCGTCGAGTTATGATATGGCTATATAATATAGATCAATATTGTTATCTAACCTTGAATCGGCTAGTATCTGCTGTTAGATTCCATCCGATAGGGTTAGATGTCAACGTTGATTTAGATTATATAGTGTATCCACCATCTTAAAAGGCTCTCATTAGCTTGCTTAGATCTTATGCTTCTCCTTATGCTTAATGCTGCATCGGTTGGGTCCGACCTATTAAGTAATACTTAGAATCATAATATCTAACTTGTTGCACGATTGCTATTAGAGATATATCAGAGTTTCAGCCGATCTTACCTGATTTAGTTATCTTGTTGTTTTCTTATGTTTACTTGATATGCTAAATCTGCCCTTTATGTTAAGATATCACTGTGATAAAATATGTTAAGCTTGTTATTAATCTATTAAGGCATCTTGATATTTGATTAATCCTTGTTTAATATATTTTACTCATATTAATATCTTAGTATAAAGTAGTATCGGAGTATTAGCCGATACACGTTAAATCTATTACATCGGCTATGCTATGAACATATCTAATCTTTGTTTTAAGTTACTTTTAAACATAAGTGATTTATACTGTCTCGGTATGCTACCGATCTATCCCAATCACTTAGTTCGAAACTTAGATTGTATATAGTTAATATCTACAACCGATCGTGTAGATCTAGCTTTTCATCCATGATACACGCCACGGCCGATCTACCTCGCATAACATCGGCTGAGCTATAAACGGTATGTCATTGGCTATTGGCCGATCGGCTATCGTTTGTATTTAATCTTGTTCTCTATTTGTTTCTTGTTGGTTGCAGGATCAAACCAACTGGCATGCCTTGAACCCGAAACTAGGATTTAGACCTGCACATGAGTTAAGCAGATCTCTCAGGTCAGTGTGTGTTTTTCACATCAACAACAGCAGCAGAAGAAGTTGGGTGTCCACCACACATAAACAAAAATCCCATCGAGGAAACAAAAATCAAACCTGCTGCTCCAATCAGCCACCACCGGGAGTAGGAGCAAGCCGACTGGAAGGAGTAGCAGTGACGGCAGCGTCCTATGGCGGTGTGCCAGCAGCGACGGTAGCAGCGTGATAGTGGCGCAGCAGCGATTGGGGTGATGGCGGCTAGGGCTTGCAGAGGCTCTCGATCTCTCTTTTTCTCCCTATTTTTTTCTTCTGTTGGTTAAACAGAGAGGCTAAACAAGTTCGAACGGCCCACATTAATTCAATCACCGGAAATACCCTGGGACTCTGATTACCACAAACTTATAGTCTATTTTTTGCACTACTCGGCGAGCTCTACGCATTCACGGTTCCTGATCGCCTATTCGAACAACGGTTTAAAAGTTGAACTTTTGCGCATTTATTTTAAAATTACCCGAAATACACTAATTCGAAACTCTGGGTATTACATTCCTCCCCCCTTCAATCGAATTCGCCCTCGATTGAAACATCCCTGTCCAGTTTATTAGCAATGGCCAAAGTCGGCGCCCTACTCCTTGCAGCCATTGCGGTATCGACCGTGTTAGTGCAAGTGGAACGCGACGCCCCCATCGAGAAGCGCTTCAACAAGGCCCTCGACTCCCCTGTCGATAAGCGCTTGGCTGAGGCAACTCAGGCCATCAACGAGGCCGTTGACTCTATTGTGGCTGTTGCCCCACAAGAAAAAAAAGGCTGAAATTGAAGATGCCACGTGGAAGCGGAGAATGTTCGCCTTTGCTGCTCTCAGGATGGCCCAAGGAGATGAGAAGAAAGTTGCTGCAACTTCACTTGCCTACAAGAAAGCTGCTAAAGCTGTCCTTGCGCCGCACCAGCTGACAAGTTTAACTTGATGGATGAATCCTTCAAAGTGGCTGTTATGCAGGTAATCGCATCGTGAGCCACAGGCCAACCATCAATAAAAGTCTACTACTACATCTTCGACATTGGTAGACGATTGGACACGTACCGAGTATCAACGGTTATTTATGTAACAAATGTTGTGCAATCAATTCTACTCATTCCATTCTCTCTATTTGTAAGAGCACCAAGGGGAAAAATAATCTATGAATGAAATTCTTAAGTCTGCACCCTGTATGTGACTTGTATTTCCACAACAAAACCCACAGGTTATGATATGTATATTTAATTGTGCAAAGTCACTAGTTAAGAAGTGCAAGATTATTTCAGCATCCACATAAAGGATCTATGAGTCTATGAGTCATAAATGAGGTAGAATAATCTATCTTGGATCTCTTGAGATGAGCTCCCACTGATTTTATTATTTATGTAATGGATGCATAATATGTGATTTCCAATGAACTTGAAAAACATAATTTTAATTTAATTTTACTTAGTGAATTATCTAAGTGATAATCGATGTCAGAAATTTCTAAGAGTGAAGTGTCTCTACGTTAATGAGACGTCTATTCTCCCCCTTAGAAATGTGGCTGAATAATAAGGTCATATTTTCAACGTCTCATAATGATTCAAACCAATAATGCTAGCATGAATTAAAATCTTATGTCATATTAGCATTAAGGCCAAAATGACAAAGGAAATAATAATGACATTTAAATTTTCCTCAATTATATCAGTGTTGGGCAGAAAATAGTCAAGGAAATATTTGACATAAAAATCAATATGGCATCTGTCAAAATTATTTCTAGTTAAATTTCTTGTTGGTTCCATTCAACTAGAAATAAATTAAATAACTCAAGGAAATAATGATCTTATTAATCTTGATATGAAATCATATTAACGTTGGTCAAATCTAATATCATATCATTAATTTCTTTCTAGCTAAACTTCTCGTTGGTTCCATTTAACTAGAAATAATTTTATGAGTGATCAAACAATTGATCATAATTTTTCCAGCAATTTTAATGGTTCAAAAGAAATTAGCAAGTAAAATTATGTAAATGATTAAAGGAATTATTAAATCACCAGGTGTTAAGAATTTCTCATTTTGGCCGGCCCAAGTCTACCGAGGCGGCCGAGAACCGGGTCGGCCCGTATTTACGTGTGGGGATAAGTCTATTTTTCCTCCCTCATCTCTTGAGGCTGATTGAATCGTCTCTCTCATCGCAAAACCGGTATAACACCTCCATTTTAAAAAATCGGTTGTGAAATAACATGTAGCCTAGTGGTTACATTGACCTGAGTAGCACCCAAGGTCCTGAGTTCAACTCTCCATAGAAGCGAATTTCATTGGATTATCTGAGGGCTAAGCTGTTCCTAATTTAAAAAGTCTAAAATAAATTTTAGAAAACTGGTGCAAGTCACCTCCTTGAGCCAGCAAGTGGGACCTATATGTCAGCGTCTTCTACCTCATCGTATCTTCTTCCTTACCTCTTAAAAAAAGTCTAAAATAAATTTTAGAAAACTGGTGCAAGTCACCTCCTTGAGCCAGCAAGTGGGACCCATATGTCAGCGTCTTCTACCTCATCGTATCTTCTTCCTTACCTCTTAAAAAAAGTCTAAAATAAATTTTAGAAAATTGGTGCAAGTCACCTCCTTGAGCCAGCAAGTGGGACCCATATGTCAGCGTCTTCTACCTCATCGTATCTTCTTCCTTACCTCTTAGGCTCATATGTCAGCGTCTTCTACCTCATCGTATCTTCTTCCTTACCTCCTAGGCCCTTCTTCCTTACCTCTTAGGCCGGGAGGGTGACGGCGGAGTTAATATGTTGAAGGATGGACCTGTGTAGGTCAAACATATGTCAGCGTCTTCTACCTCATCGTATCTTCTTCCTTACCTCTTAGGCTCATATGTCACCGTCTTCTACCTCATCGTATCTTCTTCCTTACCTCTTAGGCCGGAAGGGTGACGGCGGAGTTAATATGTTGAAGGATGGACCTGTGTAGGTCAAACAAAATTGTTTTGTTTAGACGCGGTCCACACCTGAACAGATCGAAGACGAGAAGATGTTATGGAGAGGCAGCGTGCGAAATCTTTACCTTCATTATTCTTCTTGTTAGTGGGTGCACGTGCTGGCTGAGCAGGGCCCAGGTGGCTTCCGCGGCCCAGAAGCCGCGTGGAGCCGGCCCGACGCGGAGAGGATCCGAGTCGTCCGAATGATGGACGGCTCAGATTGTTCCTGTGCTGGTAAAAGTCGCCGACGGGGGAGGGGTAAACCTAATCCTCCTCTTCTCCGGCGAGCCAGAGGGCGAGAGCGACGGCGGGGTCGTAGGCGGCGGTGTGTGGCGATCCGGCGAAGGGAAGCTTGCACGGCGGCGCGGCTGCTGAGGGGGAACACCCTAATCCCCTTCTCTCCCCGACCCCTCTCCCGGCGACGCGAGTGAGTGGCTGGCGGCAAGCGCCGAGCGGCTCCAGCTTCACTGGCTGGGGGGCGCACCCGAAGACGGCGCCAAGCCATCGGCGGTCCGGCAAAGCACCGAGCGGCCTGTCTTCGTCGACGGGGGAGGGGGGGAGGTGCCAAAAGTGGCAGCCCAAGCCGATGCTTCCCGTCTCCGGTGAGGCGGCGACGGTGGGGAAGCTCCAAGACGGCGCGAGCGGTGGTGAACCGGAGCGACCCCGAGGACGCCGGAGAGCTTCAAGTCTGGTAAGTTTCAGAAACCCGAAGCTCAAATTTCTTGATTCGGGTTTTGGGGCTTATTAGGGTTCTCCAGCCGAATTAGGGTTCTTCAATTTGGGAATTTATTCGAATTAGGGTTTCTGATGTGTGGAATTTTGGAATTTCAATCTTGTTTATCCCAATCTCCTTTTTTCTGAGCTGAATAGTTGGGGAAAATTTTGGGAATTTCAATCTATTTTGTTGGGGGTGGGGGGTTGGGGCATACCACCTACTAGGTAGGAACTGTAACATGTTTCAGCCTGGTTTGCCAGACACAACAACAAAAACTTATATTAGGAAATCAATAGTTGTACTGTAAAAAAATATAACTCAAGTTGCATTGCACAAATTTATAATTTAAGTTGCACATGATTTAAAAATGGCAACTACAACAATTAGGGAATGCAACTTGCTATATATGAGGCAACTATTAGTTCCATACTTTAAAAATCACAAAATAATAAGGATTGCTTTTGGGCTGCAGGGTGCAAATGGCTGAGACAAATAAAAATACAGCACAAGAAAGAATTCCATTTGCTGGAATGGATTAGGTAATGTGAAAAACTAAGAAAAACCCGATCACCTTATGTACACAAATAGAAAAACAAAGATGTGTGTTTTTATTATGCTAGCTCTAGATTTTCAGTGTTTACATCACAAGCAATCCCGTACTGAGCCAATACTGCAACTAATATATAAATGCACTTAATCGAAAAGAAAAACATGTTCTCTGAACCGCTCAGAATTCAACGCATACTGAGGGTTAGATCGCATACACAGAATCACAGATACACATGGACTTTCCTTATTAATTTGTCTAGTCCTAGCATTTTTTTCAGGCACACAGTCTACTAGCACTTGCTAGTTGCTACATATCACCTATCATAATTGTGCTACATATCACCTATCATAATTGTGCTACATATCACCTATCATAATTTTCCAGTACAAGCCATTTCATGCCATTGCAAATCGGATGGAAGCAACAGCAAGAGAGGCAAAGTGAGAAAAAAAAGTGTCCTACTCTTCCAAATTCATAAAAGTATGGTCTATATAAGCATAGAAATACATCTAGATTGATTGAGTTAAATACAAAACAAAGTAAACAATAAGTTGCACTTTCCATATGATGCAAGTGTAGGTGGCTAACAGTAAAAAAAGGATACATTCAACAAAACCTTTATTATCTTTTTGTACACATGTTTGTTGTCCCTTCTTCCTTTTCATGGACTTCCTGATATGAAGAATTGGAAAGGAAAATTACCATTGTTCTGAATCCGCAAAGAGAAGTTCAGAACCAATAGATCCATCATCCTACAAATGCAAATACAAATACAAATGTTGTATTTGCTTAGATGGGTGAGATCACATATACATGGGGACTTTACTTATCATAATAAACCTATTGTTTCTCCCGTCAAGACGGGGCTTCTTCCTTGCTGCTACAGGGCAACAGTAAATCATTACGTTCGTAGCCGCCCATCTGCTGAGTGGAGAAAGTGCTATCCGGGCCATCCGTTTGTTTATTAATATGTACAGTACTAACTTCTTTTAGGCAAGCATAATAAAACCTACTAGCACTTGCAATATGTCACCAACTCGATTCCCAGTATGAGTTGGTTCGTGCCATTGCATATTGGATAAAAGCTGCATCTACAGAAGAAAATCGAGATAAATAGTGTTCAACTCTTCCAGAATCACAAAAACAGTGTCCAACTTTTATGTACAAAAAGGTGTTCATTCCCAGTAAAAATTGCTAGTATATGTACAGTCTACTAAACACAACTTCGTCCCCGTCAAAACAACTTTGTATTCATCTCATAGCATAACAAAAAAAGTGCACGCACACAGAGATTCCAAAAGCACTGGACTGTGTTAGAGATACAGAGCGCTTAAAGTTCAGACTGATAGGTTTCAAAACAGTGCATAACTTCACAGAGTACAGACTAATTCACACAAAGTTAAAAGTCCAAAAAAAAGGAAGAAAAGGCATGTTCCTATGGTTTCAATTAGCCCACACTCCCCACAAGACATGGATTGGACTTTTTACATAAAACATTAATCAACAGCGACAATGCAAAGATAAGATCAAAACCTTAAATCTAAGTTGGTCGGGCTACTGCCTTTCATGCTGGTAGCGTGACAAAGAACATCAAATTTTTAGTCCCAAAAACTTACAACTAAATCAATGAAGTTGCACGAGATATTGCTTAAAGAGTAAAGTCCATTACCGGTCTCTAAACTTGTACCGCGGTGTCATCTCGGTCCCTAAACTCAAACCGTTCAGGTACTCAAACTTGTTTGACTGTATCATCCCGGTCCCTAAACTTGCAGATCACTCGTTTAGGTCTTCCAACTTGTTCACTTGTGTCACCTCGGTCCCTAAACAGGACGGTCCAAAAACTTTATATCAAAAAATAATTCATAACTTTTTCATGTGAACTCTAATGAAGACAAACTTTACATCAAAATTGTAGCCCTCGACACGACCTACAACTTTGTAGTTGAAAAGTTTTTGAATTAAAACTGTTTAGGGTCCCAAAATATTGTTGCATGTTTATAGATTTTGAAATTTTAATTTTAAAATTACATTTTGGGACAAAAATGACTTAAAATAAAAAAAAAATTCAACTACAAAGTTGTAGATCGCGTCGAGGGCTACAAGTTTGATATAAAATTTGTCTTCATTAGAGTTCACATGAAAAAATTATGAATTATTTTTAAATATAATGTCTTTAGACCGTCCTATTTGACCCAGATGATATTCAAATCCAAGTTTAGGGACCGGGGTGACACAACTAAACAAGTTGGAGGACCTAAACGAGTGATCTGCAAGTTTAGGGACCGGGATGACACAGTCGAACAAGTTTGAGGACCTGAACGGTCGATTTGCGAGTTTAGGGACTGGGATGACACAGCGGTACAAGTTTAGGGACTGGTGATGGACTTTACTCTTGCTTAAACTTGCACAATCTAGAAATTAGAATATTTTTCTTTTGTACATCTAAGACATATGAGGACATACTACTACCACAAACTCTCCACAAACTGAAACATTTCAATTATCTCATCATACCAGCAAGGGATCCAATCCCACATTACTCTGCACTACCTTATTGGTGTCAGATGAGTATAGGGTTGTGCTGCTCGGAGCCATCCATGACACAGATGCTCCTGCACATTTACTGCACCTAGGAGAAACTACTAAAAAAAAAGAAGGGATTACCAAAATTGAGCTCACAGGTATGCGCAAAAGGCAAAAACCACAAATGGAATGCATGGATCTCCCTCCTGCTTGTGCCCAACTCAACGATTCGCCGCTAGGATAGAACACTACTCCCCACTTGCTCCCCCCCTTCCCCGCCGCCGCTGCTGATGGTTACGGGTTTGAGGAGGAGGATGCGCACCTCTGCTGTGGAGATCGGTGCCGGTGGCAGATTTCTGCCGCAACGGCCGCCGGCTTCGCGCACCGCCGCTCGCCACCGCTCCGGCCTTTTCCTTGCAGACTGCAGTGCAGGGGAGAGAGAGAGGCGGGATAGAGAGAAGAGAGAGGAGTAAGGATGACATGTGGGGCCCATGTGGGTCCCACTATTTTTTATTATTTTGTGTGTGAAACTGACATATGGGTCCCACGTACAAACTCTCAAATATTTGTGACACATAACAGACATAATATGTCATGCGACCCATGTACAAACTCTCAAATATTTGTGTTCCAATGTTATTATTTTAAATATGTTATTATTATATTCCAAATAGGATACAAGTTTGTTATATGATAAATTGTTCAAATATGTTCAGTTTTAGATTCGTTTGTTCCTCTAACAGTTGAAAACATAATAGAATACACAGATTACAAACTCTATACGTTATACGCGTGAGATGCAATCGTTTCAAATCTATGTTTTTTTTAGCAAAGGGCATAGCCCTCTATTTCCATTAAAGAAACGCAAAAGTTCTTACAGAAACAGTGTCTTAGAACCATAAGGATAGAACCCCCAGGTGCTCACAAAAGAAACAAAGACAAACGAAAGCCAGCTAGACCTCAATGCACAGGCCTTTGTTTTTAAACTCTCTCCACAGCTCATCTCATTTCTCCCCAGTTCTTCCAGTGCGTCCTCAGCTACCAGCTAATCTTCTTTGCCTGATGCGCCATCCAAACTGCGAGTTGAAGACCTCATTTGCCACTTGTTTTAGCAGTTGTGCTCCCCATTGCAACCTTCTTTGTCTTTCCCCCGAATTCTGCAAAATAGCCCAATCCGACAAAAATTAACAAGCATTATATATAATGTCAGATGGATTATTTGGTAAGATTTGATCAAAACAAGCCTTATTTCTTGCTTTCCAAGTGGCCCAAATTACAGCTGCCACACCAACTAGCATTAGTTGTTTTGTAATTTTGTCACAAGGTTGAACCCAGGAACTTAACATATGTCTCAAGTCTTTAATCTGGTTCATACCAAAAGCACAAATCATAAAAGTCCAGGTAAATCTCACCGGAGGACAGTCAAAAAATAAATGTTGAATTGTTTCTTTCTGTTCACAAAACTGACAGAGATCATTACCCTTCCTCCAACCCCTTTTTATCAAATTATCTTTTATTAAAACACTCTTTAAGCAGCAGCCACAGAAAAATCCTCACTTTCAAGGGGACTTTAATTTTCCAATTTTTTTTGTGAGAACTCCCAAACATGGAAACAGTCCCCTGCAACTTCAGAGCTCTATAAAAGGATTTAACACTAAACATTCCATTTATTTGCCAGAGTCCAAACTGTCACATCTCTTTGATTGTTCAGAGTTATCTCATCACAAGAAGACTTAATTTTGTTCCAGTCAGCAAGTGCATCTCCAATCACATTTCTTCTGAAAGTCATGCAACCCCACCTTTTTGTTTTAACTTCTGCCAAAGTAATGAATTGGTTCTGAGTTACTCTATACAAAAATGGAAATTGTTCTGCCAAAGGTTTTCCTCCTAACCAGTTATCTTCCCAAAAAAGGATGTTTTCCCCATTTCCTGGTCTCTTGGAACAAAAATTGAAGAAACTTTTTCTAACCTCCATCACCCCTGACCAAAAATGGGAGGCCCCAGATTTTGTTTTTGCAGCAGCCAAAATGTTTTTGGATAAATACTTTTGTCTGATCATCTGCTGCCATAAACCTTCAGGATTTTCAAGGTTCCAGAGCCATTTCCCCAGCAAAGCAATGTTCATGATTTCTAAATCCAAAATGCCCAAACCCCCTGTCTCCCTGGGAGAACGAACCGTATTCCAATTAACCAAATGATACTTCCTAATCCCCTGATCATCCTGCCATAAGAACCTCCTATAAAAATCCATTTTCTCTCTGACCCCAATAGGCACCCTAAAGAAGGATAACATGTACAAAGGAGTATTACTAAGACAAGCATGAATTAAACTCACCCTCCCTCCAATTGACTGAAAATTTCCTTGCCAGCAACCAACTCTTTTTTTCAATTGTTTCCTCAGCCTTCTTCCAATCTTTGTTCTGAAGTCCTTTTTTATCAATTGGAAAGCCCAAATACCTCATTGGCAGATCCCCTAGTTTACAGGTAAACAAATCTCGATGTTTATAAGACCAACATATTATTACACTATTTGAAAGGAAGAGAATGGCTCTTTTACAAAATGCAAACACCCAGCAACATGCATTGCAGTATTTTATATCTCACTGACAAATGGCCCAAGCTACAAACCAACAGTTTGCCCAAAAACATCAGATCAAATCTTTGGACACATACATGGATCATTAAAATATAGATTAAAAAAACTAATTGCACAGTTAGGGAGGAAGTCGCGAGACGAATGTTTTGAGCCTAATTAGTCCATAATTAGCCATAAGTGCTACAGTAATCTACATGTGCTAATGACGGATTAATTAGGCTCAAAAGATTTGTCTCGCGGTTTTCAGGCGAGTTATGAAATTAGTTTTTTCATTCGTGTCCGAAAATCCCTTCCGACATCCGGTCAAACGTCGGATATGACACCTAAAAATTTTCATTTCGCGAACTAAACAGGGCCTAAATAAAACTTTAGTCCATGTCACATCGGATGTTTGGACACTAATTTGTAGTATTAAATGTAGACTTATCACAAAACTAATACACAGATGGAGGCTAATTTTGTAAGATGAATCTATTAAGCCTAATTAGTCTATGATTTGACAATGTAGTGCTACACTAAATGTGTGCTAATCAGGGATTAATTAGGGTTAATAGATTCGTCTCGCAAATTAGCCTCTACATGTGTAATTAGTTTTGTAAATAGTCTATGTTTAATACTCCAAATTATTGTAATAAGGCCATGGATCTAGAGTCAAGCTACTAGAGTCTACTAGCTAGCTTTGGATCTGCCCACAGCCCACCGGCCTAATCGGGCCCAGCTCTGCCGGCCTGCCTCTTGGGGAAAATAGAAAATAAAAAAAATAGAGAGAGAGAATGTAACTATGGAATTAAGCAGAAGAAATTGCTAGATACCGATTCCTAGCGTGGGGCGTACTTTCACCAGCGTCAGATATCTTGTTCTGCCCACCCAGCGGTCGGCCGGTCGGCTTGCTTTGCTTGCACTATATAAATAGTGCCCAATGGCTGCCTAGTTAGTATATACTCCTCCAGTCATAATAGTTACTACTGCGCACAGTGCACAGAAAGAAAGAAGAGAAAGACCACACAAGTAGAGGAAGCATCTCGTTCTCATATCATGGGTTCTCATCTCGCTACTTCTGTCCTTCTATTTGTTCTCTTCCTGTCTTGTATGTCCATCACCCATGCACATACTGTCGCGGCGCCGCCGCCGCCTGGAGTCGCAGGCAACCTGACTGCAGCCATCGTGCATCTGCACGAGGAGCTGCAGGCACTCGACCCGCTGGGCTGCGACGACACCTGCCAAGGGTGCCTTGTGAGGAGTGGCAGCGGTGTTTGGACCAGTACTACTGGCACCTCCTCAGCCTCGCTGAGTGCGTCATCAAGCACGTTGTCGCCGACCGGTGCTTCGGGAACAAGTGACGTGATTGTCACCACTGCCATGTGTGTATCGACTTCAGAGTGAGCATGTGCGCTTTTTTTTTGGGACATTTGTTTGTGTGTGGTTTGTTTGCGCGTGTGCTTTTTTTTTTTGGCTTGTTTGTGCGTGTGCTTTTTTTTTTCTTTGGGACATTTGTTTGTGTGTGGTTTGTTTGCGCGTGTGCTTTTTTTTTGTGTGGTTTGTTTGTGCGTGTGCTTTTTTTTTTGTGTGTGTATGTGGGGCGTTATACTGTAATGAGCGTCTCATTTGGAATAAAAATTATGTAAATACATCTACATCTCTCTCGTATATAGAATATAAAAAAGGGTTTTGCCACAGAAAAAAAAGAAACAAAATATTACAGAAACGATTGGTAGTAGGTGAATAATAACGATCTTTTTAATATAATAATTATTAACACATAAATTAAATATATAGTAAATCATAGCCTGGAATTAGAAAAATGGTCTGGACGCTGACTACAATAATGTCCGGGTGTGGACGTCATGATAAAAAACGTCTAGATCTGGACGCTGTTGCAGATGACGTCCACAGTCTGGTGCGATCCTGAGCGATTCGCCATCAGTTTGGTGTTGCTACCACATGGATCTCCTCGTCCTCGTCGTCTCGTGTATCCCGCACTGCCTGCCAGCATCGCTGATGCTTGTCAATCGTGGGAACTGAGAACTGCGGCGGCGTACGTGTTGCAGAGGGCCGCGCGACGGCCGATGCTCGCACGATTCGAACCGATGAGGTGCGGCGAGCGAAGCTCTCTTGGCATGGACGAAGGCCACAGCGCCGCCCGTCAACTAGAGAACGAGGCTCGCACGTACGCGGCACGCGCGACTGATTCCTCTTCTCGTTTTATTTTTTTTCCTCCTTTTTTTTTCCTGTATTGATTATCGAAGCAACCAATCAGAGGCGAGCAACTGCACCAGATGGACGTGGTACCTTACAGCGTCCAGGTATGGACGGTTCTATAAACAGCGTCCTTGTCTGAGGCGCTCTTTTTTAGTTAGCGTCCATCCTATTCTTGTAATTCTACGGTACGATACAAATTAGTATCGATCTACGGTACGATTTAGTAACGGATGATTGTTTACCTCTGCCAGGTCAAACCATCGGTGCCCTAGGAAGTACGAACATCATAATTACATTATATTAAGGATAGAGTTACGATGCAAGGGGTTATCCACATACCCAGCAAAACGAAGATTAAGCCAAAAATCGTTAATTTTCCAATTAACTGAAAGCAAAGATAAAATAATTAAGATTCCGAGTTAATGCAACGGCATCAACAATAAAGAAAACTGTAATAAGCTAGCATTGGTCAACAGCAGCACATCCACATCACAGCAAGCATGAAGCAGTACAGCAGAGAGGAGAGGTGGAAATACATATGGAGGGACCGAGGAGGATTATTGCCTCGAGACCGAGTTGTCCATGAAGCCTGGGATAGCATCCAAGTAGATTTAATCTGCCTAGCTTACCAACTAATTAATTCAGGCGCCATTGATCTGCAGACAACGATAGGGTAAGTAATGCATGAAGTCCCCAAAACAAACAGACCAACAAATCGGAAATCGCTTATATGGTTGAGATGAGCGCACAACCATTGTAGCAGGAATGCAGCCAACAAAAAATAGATGGGAGGAGACAGAACTCTAAGCAAAATGCCAAAATGTAATTAGGACAGCAACCTCAGTGGAGAAAACCCTAATCCCTAAACCCTTCATAGTTCCCAAATGGGAGCCAATATGGTTGCCGCCAGTGTGAAGCACCTCTACCAGCGCCTAGCACCCACACACCATGCTCGGTGGCAGTGGCCAGGTGAAGAGATGGTTGGGGAGTCGGGGAGAGGGAGACGGAGGTATGAGCTGGAGGTGGAGATGGCGATGTCGGGGAAGTAGGAGGAGACTGCGCGGCGGCGACTAATCGCCATCGAGATTGGGCGGTATGAGAGCGAGTGAGTGAGTCAAGGGAGGCAAGCAAGGGGAAGGGACTATGTGGGCAATTATAAGGACGTGCAGCCACATGCAGTTTCAGGCACATGCAGCAACACAACGACGACATTCACTACTAGTGTATGAAATGTCCTCGTTTTTTTCTGTCGATTGAGATGTTCCGGTGTGATTTTACTTTCCTGGTTTTGAGCAACTGTCTCACTTTATATTCAGAACCAGCTAGTACTTCTTTCTGCACTGACCTGTTGGAAATTTGGACTAAAATGTTCACGTGCAGGTTCGCTTTATTGGTTTTGAATAATTGTCAGCTTGCCATGATCAGTATGCAGATGCTATTGTTAAGTATTGTACCAGTTGAACCAAATTTGCCATCATGTTCATTCCTTTCCTTTTTTTTTGCTGTGTTGCTCCCCCTGTTGATATATTCAGTTGGACTCTATTTTGTGGTTGGAATGATCTAGCGCAAGAAGTAATACACATGCATGTGCTATTCAGTGGTTTTCATACGGATTATCTGCTCTAAATTGTTTTCTTTTTTAATTTGACTTGACCTTTGGTCCAAAAAGAAGTGTGACTTGCCATTTGATTGCATCTTATAGTTTTGAATATCAACTCAACAGAAGTCATGCCCATTTTGTGAACAAGTACATTGCTGAATCAGGGGCGGGCCCAAAATTTAGAACTTGTGTATTCAAAATGGGAAATGGTAGGGAAAAAATTTTGACACCCAAAATCCTAATAATTGGCTTGTATAATATCACACTAGTAATTGTATACTCTATAACACAAAATTGAGCATAAGTTCATATATTGATAGAATTGATCATAACTTGAAATTGCTTAATATATAGAAGTACTAATTGTTCAACATATCAAAATGGCAACATACGAAACATATAAAGGATAGAAATGGAGAACTTTGTCGATGCTTGACATTTTGAAAATGATTGACGACATCCTCGTCCTTAACTTGCAAGAATTCCTTAACTTTGCAAGCTCTGAATACATAAAATCTATTTTTTATTACAGTTTCTCTGATGTTGCAGGATTATGTGTTGCTGTTAATTCTAGATTTTGAGGGTCTCTGTGACAATAACACTTGATGCAGCACAGGGTCCATAAGAAGGTGCTCTGTTTTATATTTGTACTGTATCCCATATAATTGAAAAAAAAGCTCAGAGTAGTGTCAAGAGGATGGGGATCTTATATCTGAAACCCCATCAAAGTTATCCGAAAGTTTCAAGCCTTTCCATCATTTTCCATGTTTATTCCATTGACGATAATAAGCTATTGTTAACAATCTAGCAGTAGGCTCTATCAGCGAATAGTAGTGGCTAGGACAGGTTACTCCAGCAATTGCAGCTCATCTGCTCATACATATAAACTTAGCCACACTTTGCCACTTAGTTTTGGGATCATGAAGTTGAATCATGGTAGCTAAATAGCTAAGCAAATGGGAATAGCAGAACAAATCAGTAAAATACATAGAACAAGTTATTTCTTACTAAGCTTAAGCTGTCAAGCAGATGCGGTAGGCCGGGAGAAGGACTGCAGGAGGGGAACGAAGCCACGAAGGGCGAAGGAGGTGCCCTCCGTCGCCGCCGCCCGCGTCGTGAATCGAAGTATCGATCGGTGTGTGCAGTGTGCTATCTAGGGTTCGTTTCCTAGCTAAGAGTTTGGGTTTGGGGAATTTCTTTTTGAGAATGTTAAGTAGTACGTACTAAAGTAATTGCCAATCGGGCCTGAGAAACTCGTGCAAATGGGCCATCAGAGGAAGGGGCGCAAGAAGGAATAAGTCCACATTGACTCCCTTAAAAAGTGACCCGAATCTAATCCATCAACCTGAACCGCAAAACCAGATATTTTGACCTCTAAACTATTAAAACGGTGCATTTTGACCCCTCGATGGTTTTTAGAGAGCAGTTTTGCTGACATGGCGACACGTGGCCGTGTTGACCTGGTCTGCTATTCACGTGACAGCTTGGATGAGCTGTAGTCGATCAGATCAAGTCGGTGCACACTTCTTTCTGAATATGCTGCGGCAGCTGAAGATTAACAATTAGGGCTTTTACCTCAGTTTACTTTCCAAGTGACGAACAGTCAAACAACCTGAAGAAATCTTTGTCATAAGGATTAGTTCCAGGAGGTTTCGCTGTTGTCGGTTTTTTGTCGGTCTGTAAAACGCTAAGCCAAACTTTTGTGCTGGGAAGCAATAACATATATAAGGTCTAGCTGGGTTGCTAATTGCTTTCCAATAGCACCTTCCATTTTCACCTGCAGTTAGTCAGATCTGTTCAGACAATTTTTTTTTGAGAGAAGTAACTTTGATTTGTTGCTGGAAATGCTGCATTGCCATATCTGAATTTTGTGATGAACCCAGTGAAGGATGTTCACTTTTGCAATTTGGAAGACATGAAGAATGTAAGAAGGTCATGTAAGGTCATTTTTGCAAGTTTTGAGGGCCAATGGCAAAGTGAGACGACTTGTCTGGGGTTTGATACACTACTAGGAAAAGCATTTTCACTGGCGGGGGAAACGTGTCTTCCCAAGCGGACGGCCGGTCCGCCTGCAGCACAACGCGTCAATCTTCGCAGGCGGGCTGGTGATCCGCCTAGAAAGATCATTTCCCCAAGCGGAGTGGAGCTAGGCGGTCTGCTTGCAAAAATACAGAATGGCCGCCTGCAAAGATATGTACAAATATTTGAAATTTCTTACAATAATAATTTGCTCATAAATTATTTTTTAATTAATTAATTAATTGTTGCATAAAAAATATTAGTAAATAACATGCTTTTGATACTGAGAAATCTACATATATTTCATATATTCGCCGGCGGGGTTTTTGCTCAATTGCGTATGTCCGCCTGCGAAAATTATTTGCTAACATCGGCAAAAATGCTTTTTCTAGTTGTGATAGAGGATAAGATTATTCTTTCATCAAGAAAATTAAATGCTTCGAGCAGATACTAGTAAGAACTAAGAACCCATAATCTTTCAAGTAGGGAGAAGAGTAGACATCCAAGTTTGAGTTGAAGAGTTTGAAGGCTCCTTTGGAATAAAGGAAATTCAATGGAATTTTAGAGTAATGGAATCCTTGGAAGATATTTTCTATAGCACCTTTTGGAAAAAGGAATAGGATTGCAAATTCCTCGGGTTTGACTTTGAGGTGGAATACAAGCCCGGGTCGACCAATGTAGTCGCCGACGCCTTGTCTCGTCACGACGAGCACATGACTGAGGCGTTCCTGCTCTCTTCACCAACATTCGGCCTTTTTGACGACCTGTGCCGCGAGGTCGCCACTACGCCAGCACTGATCAGCATGGTTGAGGACATCCGGCAAGGCAACAAGCCATCGCAGTGGGCAGTGACGGACGGTCTCATCACTTACAACGGCCGCATCTTCGTGTCCTCCTCTTCCCCGCTGCTCCCGGTGATTTTAGAGCTAGCTCACGATGTCGGTCATGAAGGCATGCAGAAGACGCTGGCTCGCCTACGCGCTGACTTCCACGTTGCTCGCGACCGCGCCACTGTCCAAGAGTATGTTCGCGCATGTCTTGTCTGTCAGCGCATCAAAACAGAGCAGCTGCAGCCAGCGGGTCTACAGCAATATCTGCCGGTCCCTTCGGCTGTTTGGGCGGACATCGCTATGGATATCGTCGAGGGACTGCCCCGGGTTCATGGAAAATCAGTGATACTCACGGTGGTGGATAGGCTCTCTAAGTTTGCACATTTTATTCCCCTGGCGCATCCATATACAACAACTACGGTGGCCGCTTCATTCTTTGCTGAGATTGTGCGCTTACATGGGATTCCGGCATCCACCGTCAGCGATCGTGATCCCGTCTTCACCAGCAATTTTTTGGGGGAACTTTTTCGCCTCGCGGGTGTTCAATTGAACTTTACCTCAGCATTTCATCCGCAATCGGACGGGCAGTCGGAGGTCACCAACAAGATCATCGCAATGTATTTACGGTGCATCACTGGAGATCGGCCTAGGCAGTGGCTGCGATGGCTTCCATGAGCGGAGTTCTGCTACAACACATCCTACCAAGCGTCGCTCAAAACTTCTCCTTTCCAGGTGGTTTATGGCCGTCAACCTCCGGTTCTCCGCTCATATGAGCCGGGCTCAGCTCGTCTACTGGCTGTGCAGCAGTCCATGCAGGAACGCGATGAGTTCATCATGGCTATTCTCGAACGATTGGAGCAGGCGCAGCAGCAGTACAAGTCCGCTTATGATCGCCGTCATCGTGAGGTCGAATATGCCGTTGGTGATTGGGTGTGGCTACGTTTGCTCCATCGACCAATAGCTTCACTGAATGTCAAAGGCCGTGGCAAATTGGGGCCAAAGTTCTATGGTCCTTACGAGGTGGTCGTGCGCATTGGTTTGGTGGCGTATCGGCTGCACCTTCCTCCGTCGGCCAAGCTTCATGATATGTTTCATGTGAGATTACCAAACCGTTTTGAGGGACGGTTCCTGCTCATATTCCGCCTTTTCCTCCTACGGTTCTTGGTCACGCTTGCTTGGAGCCTAAGCGTGTTCTTCAGCATCGCCTTGCGCGCGATGTTCGTGAGTTGCTGGTGCAGCGGAAGGGCAAGCCGGCGGCTGAGGCGTCTTGGATGGCACTGGATGAATTTCACGCTCTTTATCCCAGTTTTCAGCTCGAGGACGAGCTGCTTCTCCGGGGGAGAGATGTCATGTGGGGATTACAGTACTTCCGTCGTCGCGCCAGGAGTCCGGATCGGCGACAACATACTGACGACCAACAGTAGTGAATTTTAGAGTTTGGATAGATTAAGTTTGTTAGAGTTTTGGTAGCTTATCTCTTTAGAGTATGTTACAATTTGTTACAACTTTGTATCTGCTATATATAGCGGCAGATAGTAATTAATACACAAAGCAATTTGAGATCAATCTATCTTCAGTCCTGCCTCGTCAGTGCATCGCCGATCACGGCACCGCCGCGCCAGCGAGGTCCAAGACCACGTCCTGCCACCTCATTCAAATACAACCTCCGTCGTATTCTTCCATCCAATTCCGTGTGACATCTTAGTATCAGTTTCTTCGGGTTCCGATTCCATGGGTTCTACTCAGGCGCAACTCGATGAGATCGCCAAGAACTTGACGTCTATGGCGGGTCAGATTTTAGACCTGGCCAGGAAGATGGGTGCCCTTGAACCGCTGGTTCCTCTAGCATCCAAGCTCAGTAGCCTTCCAGATCACCTAACACAAGTTTAGGCGTCCGCTTTTGAATACTCTGAGCAAGTTCGCGCCCTCAACTTGGCTGTCCAGCATGTCGAAGCCAACCAGCGTCTGCCGCCCGCGTCAGATCCTTCTGGCTCATCCTTGCGCGGTCCGCTCGACGCTCGGCCACCACCGGGCGACAACGACAAGCAATCCGGCAGCGAGAACCACGACGACAACAACTCGGCCATCGACAACAGTTTTCTCCCTTGCGCCAAGTTGGAATTTCCGACTTACGATGGCAAGGGCGACCTGCTGCCATGGCTCAACCGCTGCGACACCTTTTTCAGGGGACAGAAAACACCTGAATCTCGCAAGGTTTGGTATGCATCCCTGCATCTCCTCGGTGACTCTCAACTGTGGTATTACAGGTTAGAGCTCAATTCCAGCAAACCGTCGTGGCGCCGATTCGTCCAATTGGTCCATACGCGTTTTGGACCACCCATGATAGACAGCCCACTCGGCGAGCTCACGACGTTGCGACGCACGGGCACAGTGGAGGACTACGTCAACAACTTCCTCGCCCTCGCGTGTTGTGACACCGAACTCACCGAGCGTCAGTAGGTGCAGCTGTTCACGGCCGGCCTCGTCAATCCCCTCAAGACGGACGTCGCACTCTGCCGTCCGTGCAACCTGGACGACGCCATCATGCTTGCATGGGCCTACGAGCAGCGCAGCCACCTCAACACAACCGACCTTGTTCCTGTGCAGGCTGGCCGCGCGCCGCGCCTAGCTCTGCCCGCGCCGGCCACAGCGTCCTCTTCATCGACTGATGCTGCATCCACGACCGCTTCCACGCAAACGATTGTCGCCTGTGGAGATGGCTAAACGCCATTCCGAGGGCCTCTGCTACAATTGCGACGAAAAATATGTTCCCAGCCACCGCTGCAAGAAGTCCGTCATCGAGGTCATCAGCTTCCCCGACGACATGGAGGGCGAGGACGAGCCATTGCCGGCGGCGCACACGCTCTCGGCAGACGCGGCCGAGCCCCGCATCTCCCTGCACGCCCTGGCCAGCGTACAAGCACCCAAGTTCAACACCATCAAGGTCCGGGCGCGTGTTGGTCGAATGGATTGCCTCGCTCTCCTTGACTCCGGCTCCACGTATAATTTCCTCAGCGAGACCACGGCGCGGCAAGCGAACGTCGCCTTACAGCCGTGTCCTGGCCTTCGTGTCACCGTCGCGAACGGCGACCGCGTCGCCTCGCCGGGCCGCTGCCTGACGCAGCGTGTCGTCATCGGTGCGTCCGCCTTCGATGTTGACTTCTACGCCCTGCCCTTGGGAGGCTACGACATCGTCCTGGGCGCTCAGTGGCTCGGCACGCTCGGGCCAACATTGTGGGACTTTGCCGATCAGTACTTCTCGTTCGGCATGGGCGACGCCAGGGTGACATGGGTCAGTGTCGACGCACCGACTGCGACCACTTCCACCGCCGCTCTCAACGGTGCCCTGGGGGAATTGATGAATGAGCTCCTCGACGATTTTGGCGGCCTCTTCTCCGACCCGCAAGGTCTGCCGCCAGAACGCCACCTCTGCCATCGTATACACCTCCAGCACGGGGTGTCCGCCGTGGCTGTTTGCCCGTACCGCTACACCCATATCCAAAAGGACGAGCTCGAGCGACAGTGCGACGAGATGCTTCGCCAGGGCGTCATCCGACCAAGCTCGTCGGCATTCTCCTAGCTGGCCTTGCTGATCAAAAGGAAAGATGGCTCGTGGCGATTCTGTGTCGACTACAGGGCTCTCAATGACAAGACAATCAAGGATAAATTTCCTATCCCGGTGGCGGAGGAGTTGTTCGACGAGCTGCGCGGCGCCATGTTCTTCACCAAGCTTGACATGCGTTCCGGCTATCACCAAGTGCGCATGCATCCCGACGACATCCACAAGATGGCGTTCCGCACGCATCAAGGCCTCTTCGAGTTCCTCGTCATGCCGTTCGGCCTCACCAACGCTCCGGCCACGTTCCAGGCGCTCATGAACGACGTGCTCCTACCGTTTATCCGACGGCTCGTTCTCGTTTTCTTTGACGATATCCTAATCTACAGCTCGACATGGGCGGAACACCTCCGCCATGTGTGCACTGTGTTCCAAACACTGCAGGATCATCGTCTCCACCTGAAGCGGTCCAAATGCGAGTTCGGTCTGTCCGCCGTCTCATACTTGGGCCACATGATTTCGAGCGCTGGCGTTGCCATGGACCGACACAAGATCAAGGCCGTCCTCGACTAGCCTCTACTGCGAACAGCGCACGCGGTACGAGGCTTCCTCGGCTTGGCGGGCTACTATCGCTGATTCATCCGCAACTTCGGCACCATTGCGGCACCCCTGACAGCCCTGCTCCGCAAAGAGGGCTTCCACTGGAATGAGGCGCCAGTGCTACAGCTGCTGGACTTCACCTCCGACTTCATCGTCGAGTGTGACGCATGGGGGTCAGGCTTCGGCGCGGTGCTTCACCAAGGTGGCAGCCCGATGGCGTTCTTCAGCAAGCCTATTGCGCCTCGCCACGCGAAGCTCGCCGCCTACGAACACGAGCTCTCATCGGCTTGGTCCTCGTGGTTCGGCATTGGCGGCCATATCTCTGGGGCCGCAGGTTCATCGTCCGCACGGATCATTATATGTCGGGTCCTAAAACTAATGATTTGGTAACCGACATATTAAAACTGTATCAAGCCCTGGATCAGTAGATTGATACAAGTTCAATGATCTGGATCGTCTTTGCATATGTTTAGATATAGCTTTGAAGGAGATATTGTTACATAAAGTAATAAGGTATTTACGGGATTGTGGCTAACTATTACAGCAGAAGCTTTAGAATGACCTAACTCTACTGTTTTACTATAGACTTAAACCATTTAAATTACCTAGACTTGAAGACTAAGTTAAAAGGGAATTAACTTGTGTGATTGAACTCCCAGCATCAACAAGAACTCCAAAATAACTCTGAAAAAGGAGGTTGAAGCAAGGATGAGTACAATGTACTCAGCAAGCTATTATATCAAATAATGAATGCATGAAATAGTATTTAAGTAGATCTAGGTTTACTGGCAGAAAGCTGAGAATAAAGAGGAAAAAAGCATGGTATGTCTTTATGCAACAGTATTTAGTAAAATCTTGAGTTAAGTTTCTACCAAATACCATATGAGTCCCGATACTCAATTCCGTGGGCATGGCTATTCGAATAGTTTCATGAATACTCTACTGTAGTAGATGTACGCTTTACCCGCAGTCCACGACTTGCCAATATTCATTAGCTTAGTCATGGCCCAGTATTAGGTTACTAACAATAGTGGTACCTGTTTCATGAACTCTAGTCCCCATACGCTCTGAACGTAACGTTATCAGCAGCGAGAGGAGTTCTGGCGTTCCCGAGGCTTTTAGAGAGAACTGGATGAGAGACCCCATGTCATCTCAACCAGGTTTCCATAAAATCACACACACAGCGGTCGCAATATAATCAAGATATTTACCTGCGCCTCGGTAAATATCACATTTGCCCTTCGTGGCATAAGTTTGCCTCCTTCGCGAGGACTTAGATAAGAACCACTATACAGAGGTACCACATTGTTAATTAACCTAATAACTAGGTCTGTCCCCATTCTAGAAGCTGCGGTCATACTCGATCGTTTGACATAAGTATTTGGTGGCAATTATATCGATCGAGACAGTACTAGCCATCCAGAAATCAACCAAATCTTACGTACTGTCCCAATCTAAGTTCATTAAATTTTATGCATATTCTAACTAAGCATGGCTAAGCAAAATCTATCATATATATCTGGTTTTCTATATGTTCAAGTTATGCATTCAAAATCATGAATGGCTAATGCTTAGAATAAAGCTATAGTGTAGCGCCCGTTCCGTCGTGGCGCTAGTGGGAAAATTATTTCCTAAAAACCCTATATGCGAAACCCGTTCTTTGATTGATTGTCAGTCTCCGTGCCAATTCCCGATCTCGAGTCTCCGATCCTCCGTCGAATCCAAATTCCGGATCCAATTCCTCCAAATTCAAATCCTCGGCAAAAGTCTATTTCGCCTCCCTCTGCTCGTGGGCCCATTCCTCTCCTTCTCTCTCTCTCTCTCTCTCTCTCTCTGCCCGGGCCTTCTCTCTTTCTCTCTTTTCCTCTCCCCGCGCCGCGCCGCGCCTGCGCGCGCGCGCGCGCGAGAGCCGCCCGCGCACCGCCTCTCCCCCCCCGCGCCGCGCACCGCCTTTCCTCCCGCGCGCGCGCGTCGTGGCCGACCGGCCGGTCGCCGCCGCCGTCATCCCCTCGGCCCCGCGACTGCCGCCGTGTCGCCGCGCCAGTCCAAGCCCGCGCCGCCGTCATCGCCATCGTCACTCGCTCGGCCCCGCCACCTCGCGCTCGCGTCCAAGGCTGGGAGGCCGCGCGCGCGCCTCTCTCGGCCGCGTCGCCCCTCTCCCCCTCCTCCTTTTGCCCAAAGCGGAAAGGGGGCAAGCCCCCTTTCTCTTCCCCCTTTTCTCTCTTCTTTTCTTCCTTTTTCTCCCGCCGGCGTCATCCTCGCCTGTCGCCGTTTGGCCGCGAGCGCCGGAGCATCGCCAGCTTGCCCTTGACCGCGCTAGGTCGGTTCGGGGAACCGACATTGCCGCCCCATTAAATCAAGCGCCTCCCCTCCGATTTTCCTCCCGCATCCACCCCGCGCCATTGCCGCCTCCCTCCTTCGCCTCCGTCGCCGTCGCGTGCCGTCGAAGCCGAGCGCGACCGAGGACGCGGAAGGGGACTCCGGGCGCTCCTCTCCTTCCTCTTCCCCGGCCCGAGGCCGGAGAGCTCCCTCCCGCGCCGTCGGCCGTCGTCTCCGCGCCCTCCCCGTCACGGTAGTTTTCCCCCTCCGTTCTCCCTCCTCCCTCCATCTCCTCCGTTCCGCTTTCGGTAATAGCTCGGGTAGTCTCCCCGTAGTTCGCCGGCGCAGCCCCGGGCCTTGCCCTTGTTCGCCGCATGCCCGCCGCCATCGCCGCCCGAGCTCGAAGGAGGCGCTCGTCGCCAGCCTTCCTCGGCGCGTCTCCGCCCAATCCGGCGCTCGGTTAGGGTTCCCGAAGTCGTCGAGATGCTCCCACCGCCGGGGATTAGCCCCTCGAGCCGCCGTCGCCGTTTTCCCCTTTTCTCGCCGCCGTCGGTCGTCGCCGAAATCCGTCGCCGTCGAGCCCCCTCCGGCGCATCCGAGCCGTTGGCTCGTCTCCTCACCTCTCGGTCAACCTCCCGGTGTACATCCCGTCGCTCGTGTCGTCGCGGATCGTCCCGTCGCTCGTCGCCGCCGTCCGCCGTCCATTTTCGGCCGGGTCGTCGTCTTCCTCGCGTCGGCCCGCGTGGCAGCCACGTCGGCGCCACGTCGGTGCCACCTCAGCGCGACTGGGTCGGCCGACCTCGGTCCGCCGCTCCTCCGTGCGCGTGGTCCACGGCAAGCCGTGCGGCTGCACGTGGGCCCGCCGCTCTCGCGTCCTCCGCGCACCGCGCGCGTGAGCCGCGCCCGCGCCCGAAACCCTAGCCGCGCCCGCGTGCGCCGAGCTCACGGTGAGCCGAGTCGCCGACAAGCGGGTCCCACCCGGGACCGCGCGCGGTGAACCCGGCCCACCGCGCTCTCTCTCTCCTCTCCGCCCGCGCCCGCGTAATGGGCCGCCTCTTGGGCCGGCCGGCCCATTTAGCCCCGGCCGGGCCGTCTTTCCTCTCGGGCCGCGCCCTAGCCGCCCGGGAAGTTTAATTCCCGTCCCTCTTTCCTTTATTTCCTTTTCTTTTTAAAAGGATTTAATTAAATCCTTTTTCCTTTAGTCCAAAAATCCAATAATCTTAGAAATTCAATATCTTCTCAACCGTGCATCCGATTGACTCCGTTCAACTTCCAAAATTCCCCAAATCTCGAGATCTATTTAATGGCACGCTTAGAGGTCAATAATAGGGCTTTATTTTCGCTGTTTGTTGAGTTGTCCCGTTCCGCGTGTAGTTTCGGAGCCCGAAGACCCGCAGTGCGAGGATTTCGAAGATCAAGCTCAAGATCTCGAGCAAGGCAAGTCACCTTTGATCATCTTGCACCTATAATTTAAATCTAAGTATTTCTTTTTCGCAAATATTGCATGGTTAGGACTCACACAAGTAATTGGCCGTGATTTACGGGATAGCCCGTCGGCCCCCAATCCCACATTGCTGCAATTACCCTCCGTGAATTGTTGAACACCTAAAACTCCTTTGTCGACTGTTGTGCTTCGATGTGCGGACCCTCGGGCACGCACTTCGGAATACCTTTCCCCAAACTTAAAATATTCAACGATGGGTAAAACGTGAGTTTTACGAAAGACTTGGAAAACCCGACACCTGGGTCGGTGTTTGCGAACTAAATGAATTTCGAAAATCGCGGACCAGGGAACGTACTGGGAGTACGGTTCCCTGCTCTTGCAATTAAGGACCGATTCCTTGGAATTTCATCCAAACATAGGACATGTGCAACCACATGGGTGGAATGGGACACCCCTGGCTGAGTAAATTGCTAATCGGGGGAGCCTTGATGTCGAGAGGCATGTGGATTCTTCGGGGTGGTGTCTGGGAGGACCCCCGAGCTTCCTGGCACAGCATGGTCTGGGACCTAACCTGTTGTCGGTCTGGGACCCCCCCTCGTCGGCATATGGCGAACCTGTGTCTGCTTTTGAAATGCCTTGTCATGAAAGCCTTTAGGTCACCAGACGTGGCCGTTATACACGGGCTGGATGATTCGGGTTAGTAATGTCGTGTGGGTAAAGTGTACCCCCTCTGCAGAGGATTAACAAACTGTTCGAACAGCCGTGCCCACGGTCATGGGCGGATGTGAGGTGATTCCTAGCGTAGTTTTGTTTGACAACTGCTTTGTGAACAAGTTGATGTGGTTTGGTTTCGATGTTTGGAAACCTGAGGCTGATGGGATCAGCCGGGCCCGGATGGCCGTTGAAAAGCTGTTGGCCTGAGGGCCGTTTATAAAAATATTGGCCTGTTGGCCGTTCAAAAGCTGTTGGCCTGTTGGCCGTTTCAAAAGCTGTTGGCCTGTTGGCCGTTTAAAAAGATGTTGGCCGGTTGGCCGTTTGAAAACTGTTGGCCTGATGCCAACCCTGTTTTAAAGACTGATACAATGCACATACTCCGACCGGACGAGACGCACTGTCTCATCCGTGTCGTTTGAGAAGCACTCACCTAGATGATTCCAAAAAGAGTTTAAATAAAATCAAATTGCGAAAACAACAGCCTTTCCTTTGAAGCTTGCATTAAACACTTAAATTCCCATGGCTTGCTGAGTACTCTTGTACTCACCCTTGCTCTATATAAATAATCCCCCCCCCAGTTGCTGAAGAAGGTGATGTGGATCCCGCTGACGAGGAGTTCTTCCAGGAGCAAGTTGGCTTCGAAGAGTTTTAGGGTTTCGGCCTAGTTCCCAAGTCGCGCCTGTGATGTTTGGTCCAAGTCTTGGCTTCCGCTTTCCTCTTTTGTAATGCAGTTGTGAGCTCGGGGTCTGTCCGCAGCCCAACATGACTGTAATTCTACTCTATAATAAAGAGACCTCTGTTGCTGTGATATGCTGTCTTCCTGTGATACCAGCACTGTTTCCTGGGACTGGTATCGATTAACAGGTTAATTTGGAGCGTCACGAGCTAGTTCCGCTCGGGGCTAGTTCGGGGCGTGACATATAGAGTATAGGATAATTATGCTCAAAGGAGAGGAATAATAACTTGCCTTGCTCCAACGCAAATAAATCCAAGATAGGCAACCTGATTATCCGATGCTCGAAATACCACAGGTTGCCATCCAGAATAAAATAGACTATTAAAGAAAAGGAAGAACCAAATTCAATAAAAGCCATAAAATAGCGAGAAAACGATGAAGAGCGAGAAAGGCTAGGTTTGGGGTATAACTATCTCCTTAGTATTTTATGTGTAGGCTCTAATGGGTTGGAGGCTAGGTTGGAGATGGAATCAAGATTAGGCTTTGGTGGAATAGTGGCTAGGGTTTAGTTGTTCTCGAGTCGATGCTGACATAGGATAGCATATCGGCTCGTATTTCATTTTTAAGCTATGGGTAGTTGGAGGGTAAATGGTTGGTATGGAGTTTGGATGGTAGGCTGGCTAGGGTTTCATTTGATTAAGCCGATAACGAGGTAGGATGACTCGGCTGGGATTTGGATGTTTGCTAGTCGTCATTAGAATTGGGTAGTATGATGACTAGGTTTGGTGTCTAGCCGATGTCAACAGACAATATAACGGCTAGAGGGATAGGAAGTTTGTGTAAGTTTAGCGGGGTGGAAGTGTTACTCCGATAACCGTGAGTGGCGGCGGAGCGGTTAGGATCACACAGAGCTTAAAAGCTAACTGTGCGGTGTGCAGATGAGGTCGTGGGAATAGTGAAGCTCTGATCGTTATACGCATTGAGACGTAAGGTGTCAGGAGCAGCACTTCGACCTTAGGTTTGGGTTTTGTCGGACTTTACAACCAACGGTTCAACGTCGGGGTCAGTAGACCGTACGAACGTCCCCATGGAAGGTGTAAAGTTCCAAACGGTGGTTGTTTAGTGGTAAAGGGTATTTTTGGGTAAAAAGGAAATATTTGAAAGGCAAATCTAAGTTTAAATTGGAAATTCAAATGTAATATTAAATCAAATATTTATTCAAATGGCATTTGAATAAATTAAGGAAATTCAAATAAAATATTAAAATTTCAAATTTGGTACCAAAATGTAGATTTTGAATTTACATGAATTTAGGTCCAAGTTTCATCAGAATCGGATCTACGGTTTAGGAGATATGGTCTTCTAAAGATTGGGATTTGAATTAAATCTAGAAAATATGAAAAGTTACTGTGCAGGGGCCCACCTGTCAGTATCTTATCTTCTTTTTCCTTTTCTTTTCTCCTTCCTTCTTCTCGTATTCCTCTTCTCTGTTCTCGAGAGAGCCGAGAGAAGAGAGAGAAGGCGAGCGGGGCGGCGGCGCTCCGGTGGCTGGAGGGCGGCGACGTCGGCGGCCACGCGTGTTCCCGAGCGTCGCGTATCCGGGGAAGGCAGTAGCTGGCGGAGAGGGAGAGGGAGGAGGCCGGAACGGCGACGGCAGGAGCTTGACCATAGCAATAAAAGGAGTGGCGGTGGTGGCTTGCTGTGGTGGCTAAAAGAGAGGGGAAAGGGGAAAAATGAGTTCACCTCGTCGAGGCAAACACGATGGCGCAAGGGCTTGGCTTGTAGAGCTGTGGAAGAGGAGATCGGCCAGTGGCAAGGTGGTGGTCGGCATGGGAGGAGAGAGAAAGCTCGGTTTGATTTGGGAAAAAGAAGGGGTGTTGCCGGTTTATTTATAGGAGGGGGAGGTCGGTTTGGAGGAGGAGGGCAAGAGGGTCACGGCGCCGGTGGAGTGGAGGAGAAGGAGACGGCGCCGGCTTCGTTTTCTTAGCGGCGACGGAAGGGAGTTGGCGGCGCCGTGGGGAAGACGAGCACGTCGCCGGTTCTGTTTGTTGATTGGCCGGCGAAGGCGGTTCGGCTCGGCGGCTGACGTCAGTGGCGTGAGGTGGCGCTGAAGTTTGGCGGCGATTCCTTCGCGTCGACGGCAGGCGGTGGTGCCGGTCTCTGACGTGCGTGCGTGCGTCACGCGCGCCTATGGCGCACGGTGGCGGCGCCCACAGGGAGAAGAAGGGAGGTGGGAGGATGCGGCTCAGTTAGCTGGGCCGGCTTGGGCCGCACGAGGGAGAAGAAGAATTCGGCCCAAAGTTAAAAAGGAGGAAGTCTAATTTTCCCAGAGATTCAATAATAGATTTAGAGGAATTTGGATGGCTAGATTTTGAAAAAGGATTTGAATAATTTGAATTTGAAGGAAAAATTGACTGAGAGAGTTTAGAAGGAAATTATATTAAATATTTCTCTAGTTGGTTTGAGTGCACTATTTTGGAGAGGGAGTTTATTTAATGCACTCAAATAGAAATTCAAAATATTCAACACCATAAATAATATGGCTCTAGATTTGAATATTTTTGAGTATGTGGAGAGAATATGGAGGGAGTAGAGTAAATAAAATTTTATCCCAAAATATGTGGTATGAAATTTAGAGAATTAGATATGGGCTAAATGAGGTTTTGGATTTGGGACGGAGGGATAAAGTCTATTTTCTTAGCACAAGAGCAATTATTCACAATATTTGTAATAATATTATTCATGTGCCGAGAAGAAAATCAAGCCACAGAAATTAAATTGGTGGCTAGATCAAAAGGAGGAATTTAGATATTTGGATCAAGAATTAAAGGATGGGTTTAAGATCAAAGGATAGGCTAACAATTAATTCCAATAAAATTGGAATTGCTTTGGTTTAGGTTCTAGGACAATATGGGAAGATTTCTTGGACCATAATTCATAATAGTAAAAAGGGTTTTTCAAACTAAATTTAAATAAAGGAAGTTTTAGGCGAAAGAAGGTTTTAGATTAAAACTAAATCAAGGAATATTTCAAGATAATTTTTAAATGAAAATCACAAAGGCTTTTGAATATCAAAGAGGGATTTTATGTAGGTTAGCTTTAGGAGGTCTCGCTAATTATATTTTCCTAAGTTTAAAGAGGTTATTAAGAACATAAGACCCGGCATGATGCAAGATTAGAAAATAGCTAATTTTCGGTATGTTACATTATAGCCTCCGTTTTCTCTTGGATCAACGTCTATCGACCGTGCCGCAACATTAGTGGGCTAGCAAGCTCCTCGGGTTCGACTTCGCGGTGGAATACAAGCCCGAGTCGACCAATGTAGTCGCCGACACCTTGTCTCGTCGCGACGAGCACATGACTAAGTCGTTCCTGCTCTCTTCACCAACATTCGGCCTTTTTGACGACCTGCGCCGCAAGGTCGCCACTACGCCAGCACTGATCAGCATGGTTGAGGACATGTGCCAAGGCAACAGGCCGTCGCAGTGGGCCGTGACGGACGTTCCCATCACTTACAACGGCCGCATCTTCGTGTCCTCCTCTTCGCCGCTGCTCCCGGTGATTTTAGAGCTGGCTCACGATGTCGGTCATGAAGGCACGCAGAAGGCGCTGGCTCGCCTACGCGCCGACTTCCACGTTGCTCGCGACCGCGCCACTGTCCAAGAGTATGTTCGCGCGTGTCTTGTCTGTCAGCGCAACAAAACAGAGGAGCTGCAGCCAGCGGGTCAGTGGAGATCGGACTAGGCAGTGGCTGCGATGGCTTCCATGGGCGGAGTTCTGCTACAACACATCCTACCAAGCGTCGCTCAAAACTTCTCCTTTCCGGGTGGTTTATGGCCATCAACCTCCGGTTCTCCGCTCATATGAGCCAGGCTCAGCTCGTCTACCGGCTGTGCAGCGGTCCATGCAGGAACGTGATGAGTTCATCATGGCTATTCGCGAACGATTTGAGTAGGCGCAGCAGCAGTACAAGTCCTCTTATGATCGCCGTCATCGTGAGGTCGAATATGCTGTTGGTGATTGGGTGTAGCTATGTTTGCTCCATCGACCAATAGCTTCACTCAATGTCAAAGGCCGTGGCAAATTGGGGCCAAAGTTCTATGGTCCTTATGAGGTGGTCGAGCGCATTGGTTTGGTGGCGTATCGGCTGCGCCTTCCTCCGTCGGCCAAGCTTCACGATGTGTTTCATGTGGGATTACTCAAACCGTTTCGAGGGATGGTTCCTGCTCATATTCCGCCTTTTCCTCCTATGGCTCTTGGTTGCGCTTGCTTGGAGCCTGAGCATGTTCTTCAGCATCGCCTTGCGCGCGATGTTCGTGAGTTGCTGGTGCAGTGGAAGGGCAAGCCGGCGGCTGAGGCGTTTTGGATGGCACTGGATGAATTTCGCGCTCTTTATCCCAGTTTTCAGCTCGAGGACGAGCTGCTTCTCCAGGGGGGAGAGATGTCATGTGGGGATTACAGGACTTCCGTCGTCGCGCCAGGAGTCCGGATCGGCGACAACGTACTGACGACCAACAGTAGTGAATTTCAGAGTTTGGATAGATTAAGTTTGTTAGAGTTTTGGTATCTTATCTCTTTAGAGTTTGTTACAATTTGTTACAACTTTGTATCTGCTATATATAGCGGTAGATAGTTATCAATAAACAAGGCAATTTGAGATCAATCTATCTTCAGTCCTGCCTCGTCAGTGTGTCGCCGATCATGGCACCGCCGCGCCGGCGAGGTCCAGGACCACGTCCTGCCACCTCATTCAAATACAACCTCCGTCGTATTCCTCCATCCAATTCCGTTCATGACATGATTACTTCCCTAATCCCTACGTCCCTATTCCAAAGGAAATTTAACATGAGCTCTTACCTCATGTTTTTGTTTTTGTTTGCTAAGCCGCTGACTTATTGACGGCTCTATTAAACCATGCTATGAACCATTAGTCTTTCATTGAAGACACCCTCCCAAGGAGCACTTCCAATATTAAGGTTAATGAAACATACATTAAAACTGTGTACTTTGGAGGCCAAATAAGAAAACAATGGTATATGAAAGGGCTAACATGAAATATTGAAAAACTTAGAGAAACAATTAGTAAATATGTGGTCTAGTCGTCTCGAGGTGAGGTGAAACATTTATTGTCGCCACCATCAATATTTGGCTTCTTTTAGGAGTAGGTTTTAGGAGTAAGGGATTGTCATCCACCTACTTCAGGTTCGTTTATTCACATTAGGAAAGATAAGAGTACCTTTAGTATCTAGAGGGGCGCTGTAATTTCTTCTTCTCTCTTCTTGCATCCAGCAATAGTAGTGGAACATCGTTGGCCGTGTGCATTCACCTTAGAATGCAGAAGCCGGGCATTACCCATTATCTAAAAAATAGTACTGGAACATCGGCACGCCACTGTGGACGTAGTGTGATCTCATTGTGGATATATATGGCCAGTCCACTACTATTCAACTGCAGCATGGCGTATCTTATGAACCGTTCCATGGAAGAGATCCTGATACTGATCATATCCTGCACGTTCCAAAGAAATCTTTGTGCCAAACTGAATAGTTTGATAGTGGCCCTTAAAGAAAATAATAAATTTTTGACAGTGTATCTGCAGCTAGATAGCTAGCTCTTGACAAGCAAAACTGGTCAGCTTAATTATTGGAAGCTAATTAAGAGAGAAATGGTCATCATCACTCATCAGTGAGGACTGATCACTTTTAGGAGCACTGCATATGTATGATGAAATTGCTGATTACTGAGGGAATTGAAAACTCTCCATGTATGTATAGTACGAAGCACAGTTGAACTTTTTAGGGAAAAAATGCAGTGTAATTAACCATAGTATATTCCTCCACCAGAAGGATTTGAGAATCTTAGACTTGACCGTGCCAAGAGCTGATATCTGACGAGGGAGGCCACTGCAATATATATTTTTTCTAGTATATAATTTTTGACAGCTATTAGCAAATCTCTGCTTATTCAACAAGAGACTAAGACACTAGAGTATATCAGTTTGATTCTGCTGAAAATTTTAAAAAGGGATCATGCAAAAAGCGCATAAGCTTTAATACGAAATCTTGGAGCCAGGCCAACCATAGTTCTCCAACTTGTACTCCACCGATATTGCCTAGATCTTTATGTTAGAACTTAGGGTTTGCCTAGGTGTGGATCTAGAGGTAGACTAACTCATGGCAATAGTAGTGATGCACTTAGAGAATTAACGGGGAAGAGGGAGAGAGATGTGAGGGACATACCTTCGCCCTTAGAGGTCGATGCGGCCATGGCGACGATGTAGCTTTGCCTGTGGGTGCTCCCGTGGTCGGCAGTGTGGACAACGTTGATGATGATGGTGAGGTCGACCGGCGGCGTGGACGGTGTAGGCGGCGGCGATCCCGACGGTAGGCTTCCCCTCACTTCAGCGCCTATCCTGAATCGGTGGGTTCTAGGGCTTGTGGGGAGCGCGTGTGCACGGCGACGAACGTTGGTTCCCATGCGCCGGCGGCTCCCCCTCTTTTATATGGCGCTGCGTGAGAGGGGCCCACAGCCATCGAACGGCTGGCGCCCCCGATCAGGGCGCGTGAGGCGGAGTGGGGATCGGTTTCCCGATCCCCCGGAGATCGCAACTAACATTCTCCCCTTCGATCTCCGCCTTTCTTACTTCTCTTACTTATCATTTACTTCCAAATAGATTGACACATAGAGCACGCTTCATCATGATAGTCATCACTGAACCATCAGACGCAACGACTACAATGCACCTCTCCATCTAGAAATAAACACTAGGCCCTTTTGTAATCCAAGGATCATAGGCTTTCCTGTAAACCCATGCCGGCTAAGTGTTCTCTGAACACACTGGGCGGTAAGCCTTTTGTAAGCGGATCCGCTAACATCTCCTTTGTACTTATATGCTCAAGACTAATTGTCTGATCCTGGATTTTCTCTTTCACAACATAAAACTTAATGTCAATGTGTTTGGCAGCACCACTTGACTTATTGTTGTGAGCATAAAACACTGCTGGCTCATTGTCGCAGTACATCTTGAGTGGCCTTTCAATGATGTTGACCACTTTCAACCCGGGTACAAACTTCTTTAACCATTTTGTCTGCCCCGTGGCCTCATAACTAGCTACAAACTTGGCATACATCGTTGATGATGCTATGACGGTTTGCTTGGAGCTTTTCCACGAAATAGCCCCTTTTGCGAGAGTGAATATGTAGCCTGATGTGGACTTTCTATCATCTACATCTCCCGCAAAATCTGCATCTGAATACCCTTCTATCTCTAGGGAATCAGTTCTTCTGTACGTTAGCATGAGGCCTTTTGTGCCTTGCACATAACGCAAAGCTTTCTTTACCATTGTCCAGTGATTCCTGGATTACTTTGATATCTGCCAAGTATCCCGGTGACAAAAGCTAAGTCAGGGCGCGTACATACTTGAGCATACTGTAAGCTTCCGACAGCTGAAGCATATGGAACCGCTTTCATTTGATCAATCTCATACTGGTTCCTGGGAGAATGAAACTTCCCAAATCTATCGCCCTTGACTATGGGAGCAGGTGTAGGCTTACTCGCATGACTGTATTTCTTTAAAACTTTTTCCAGATATGCCTTTTGCGATAATCCTAAAACCCCTTTTCTTCTATCTCGGTGAATCTCTATTCCCATAACAAATAAGGCTTCACCAAGATCTTTCATATCGAAATTCGAGGACAAAAACTTTTTCTTCTCCAATAGTAAATCAACATCACTACTAGCGAGTAGGATGTCATCTACATATAGGATTAGGAAAATAAATCTCCCATTTCTGAACTTTGCGTAAACGCAATTGTCCTCTTCATTCTCATTAAACCCAAACGTTCTTATTACTTCATCAAACTTTAAGTACCACTGTCTAGAGGCCTGTTTAAATCCATAAATGGATTTCTTCAGATGGCATCCCATTTGTTCTTTTCCTTCCACAACAAAACCCTTGGGTTGTGCCATGTAAACGTTCTCATATAGATCCCCGTTAAGGAATGCCGTCTTTACATCCATTTGATGTAGCTCTAGATCATAATGTGCCACAAGTGCCATTACAATCCTGAAGGAATCTTTACATGACACCGGAGAAAAGGTCTCATTATAATCAATTCCTTCTCTTTGAGTAAACCCTTTTGCCACAAGTCGTGCTTTATATCTCTCTACATTCCCTTTGGAGTCACATTTTGTTTTGTAGACCCATTTGCAGCCTACTGTTTTGGCTCCTTGAGGAATTTCTTCTAAGTCCCAAACTTTATTGGTACTCATTGATCTCATTTCATCTTCCATGGCTTCAAGCCACTTCGATGAATGAGCACTTCTCATGGCTTCTTCAAACGAGGTGGGATCTCCCTCTGTTTGAACTTCTTCACTAGCATAGACTTGGTAATCACTAGGAATAGCTGTCCTTCTATCTCTTTGAGATCTTCTGAGTTGTGGTACTTCTTCTATTTGGGGCTGATGTTGCTCTTCCTCTTGTGTGACAACTTGTTCCGGAGGATCCTGAATCTCAGGTTCCTGCCCAGCTGTTGTTGTCATAGGAGAACTAACATCAGGTATTGTCACTGCAGTGTTCTGTACTGTCGGTGCAGCAGCAGCAGGTATCAAGAAAAAAGGTTCTTGAATCATCGGAGTAGGTACACATACCCGCTTCTTTTCAAGACTAATTTCTCGGGATACCTTGCTCCCCCTGACTATGTGTTAACAACCAAATTTGGTAACATCTGTGTCAGGAAAGAAGATTGGATCAAAGCAAAGTTGGAGGCGGAGATCGACTCCTGAAACAGAGCAGGAATCGGCTGGAGTCCAAATCGGCTACGATTAGGATCGGCTGGGTCTGAGTCGGGTTGAGTAAGCCGATACAGCTGATTCCGACAATACGAATCGTACGCGACATCGGGTTCAAGTTAATGTATTTCAAGATGATTGCCACGCACGGATAGAGTCCTGGGAAGGCAATTGTATCTATTAATTAGAATATTTTATGTAAATTCCTTATAGATAAATATGGGCAAAAGTCTGCCGCAAAGACTTATGGTATCTTAGAGTTTGTTAGAGATAATAGTCGTGTCCGGTATGGGCATATCTTGTAAATCTCGGGTATAAATAGACCCCGAGCCTTATGTAATTAACAACACACGTTCAATACAATCTCGACGCATCGCCACCCTTTTGCTTTAGTTTTTTTTCGACGAGTTCTTGCTTTCGGGTTGAGCTATATCGGTTTCGATCTTCAACAAGAGGTAAAACTCGTTATGACGGATTGTGATTTTAGGATTAGTGCTTCCATCTTTATGATACTCTAATCTTATTTATATAATTCGTCGAGTTATCATATATCTTATATAATCTCTAGCAATATCGCCACCTAATCTACTATCGGCTAACATCTGTACGCAGAGGACAACTGATTAGGTTAGATCTTGATGTTGATCTAGATTATATGAGATATCTACCATTCTATGAAACTTCTAGCGGCTTGATTGTCTAGATATCGTTATTCTTTTCATACTTAATGCTATATCAGTTGAGTTTGACCTATTGAGTCGTACTTAGAATACCGATCTATAGCCTGCCTTCTAGTTGCCGATTAGAATAGCATCGGAGTTTTAGCCGATCTTATCTGATTTAATTATATTTGTTCTATATGCTTCAATGATATGTTAAATCTACCCTTTATGTCAAGATATTGCTGTGTCTAAGAATATTAGGTTTTTGCTCGATATATTATACTTGCTTTAATATCTTGATATAGAGTAGTATCGGAGGATTAGCCGATACATGCTAGATCTATCTGATCGGCTATGCTATAAACATATATAGTCTTGTTATTGACATATATTTCGATCTAAGTGATTTATACTGTCTCGGCATGGTGACTGATCTATCCCAATCACTTGATTTAAGTATACATTGATATAAGGATTATATATCGTTAATATCTACAGCCGATCGAGTAGATTTAGTCCTTCTTTACTTATTCATGACTGCCGATCGATGCACAGATGACATCGGCTTAAAGATAAATGATATGTCATCGGCATCTAGCCGATCGGCTATCATTTATAGATTTAACCACGGTTTCTTTGCTTCTATTTCTTGTTGATTACAGGATCAAATCAACTGGCATGCTAACACATCCGAAGGCGAGCTTTGGACCTGCACTAGAGTTAAGCAGATCTCCCAGGCCACGTGTTTTCTGTCAACACGCTTTTGGCACGCCCGGTGGGACATATAAGAAGTCAGACGACAGTTCTTCCTCATGGCCGAAAAACAACCACCACCACCATCTAGCCTAGGCTCTGTTAAGGAAAAGAAGTTGAAGTTAGGATTGACTGACGTCAATGAAGAAAATGTCATGCCGATCGATCCGGAGAAATTCACGCCCGAGCAGAAGAAAGAATTTGAAGCAATGTTGCAGCAAGCACGGGATCAGTTCTTAAACTCATTTATGCAGACCCGCAAGGGGACACTTGTTCAGAAATACGAAATAAAGGTGATTGCTAATGATCTTGGGACCAGCTCTTTTAGGGATGGAGATGGGAAACAAGCTCCAGACGGCTCGGCTCTGCCGAGTATCAAAGGTGCTACTGATGGCTCTCTAGGAAATCAAGGCGACAACCCTCAAGGAGTCCATGGAGTTCAAGGTGATGGTGCACAAGGGCCGCAAGGAGGAAATCTCAATCAGAATAGTGAAATAGCACAAGATTTTTTCAATAACTTCCAAGATCAGGTCGATTATGCCGTGCATCATGCTTTGATCAATCAGTCCGGGGTATTAGTCAATACCTTGTCAAACATGATGAAGACAATAGCCGATGGTTCGATAGCTGAGCATCAGGCTGCAGGCCCAGTTTACTTGCAAGGAGGTGTTTTCCCAAATTATAGATCTTTGATCACTGATGTTCAGCCATCTGTTCAAGCAGTTCCCTCTATTGCACCCACAACTCAGCCGACGGCGCCAGCGTCGACTCCTTTGCCTGCTACACTCGCTATGATGCCGGGACAGCCGGTGAACCCTCGGTTGTTAACGAGGGAACAGCCACAGCATGGCGGGAGGCTGCGAATCGGCTAACCCAAGATCAAGTTGCTGCCATGTTTTTGCCACCTCCACCTGTTGTCGATCCAGTACAGCAGCAGCCGATTCAGCAGGCACCCCCAATCCAGCCGGTTATACAACCAACCCAACAGCAGGTAGTACAACAGGCTCAGCAAACACCACCAAGGCAGCAGCCTCTGCAACCAATTCAGCAAACACCACCAAGGCAGCAGCCCCTGCAGCCGATCCAACAGACTCCGTTGAGGCAGCAGATCGTTCAGCCGATTCAGCATCCGGGGTCAGTAAATGCATCGGCCGGGTTCGCAGTACCTGGTGGTCAACCTGTACAGCAGTTTGTAAATCAGGTCATCCCAGAGCATTTGGTTCACCATGCGCAGCCGGACGGCACAGTGATCCCTCAGATGATTCCTGAGCACTTGGTGCACAATATCCAGCCAAACCTTCACAATTACCAAGGGGGTAACTTGAGTTATCAATATCAGCCTCCTTCTCCTCAAGCCCAATATCAGTCAGGGGGATCGGCTTAGCCCCAGTTCGCATCTCAGTATGGTCAGTTTGAGCCCATGCAACAACAGCCACAAGGAGCAGCTCGGCAACGACCGTGGGCCGATGTGATTGCCGATGTGATGAGAGAACAGTTTGGGCTTAAACCAAAAGAGACTGGAAGCTTGTATCGACAGCCTTATCCTGAGTGGTTTGAAAGAGTCCCTCTTCCCAATCGGTTTAAAGTTCCAGATTTCTCCAAGTTTTCGGGACAAGAGGGCGTGTCAACTTATGAGCACATCAGCCGATTCCTTGCTCAGTGTGGTGAAGCATCGGCTGTAGATGCTCTAAAAGTTAGGTTATTCCGGTTATCTCTGTCTGGATTAGCTTTTACTTGGTTTTTCTCTTTGCCGTATGGGTCGATCAATAGTTGGGCCGATTTGGAGAAGCAATTCCACAGTTATTTCTACAGTGGGGTTCATGAGATGAAGTTGTCCGACTTGACGGCGATTAAGTAGCGGCATGATGAACCCGTGCACGAGTATATTCAGAGGTTCAGGGAGATGAGGAACAAATGCTTTAGTTTGAGTTTGACTGATGCTCAGTTAGCCGATTTGGCCTTCCAGGGTATGATTCCTCCAATCAGGGAGAAATTCTCGTCCGGAGACTTTGATAGCTTATCGCACCTGATACAGAAGGTAACCTTGCATAAGCATAGGTCGGCGGAAGTCAGGAAAAGCTCTAAGAAAGTTAATCATGTTTGTCCATACATGTATAGGTCGGATGACGAAGAAGATGATTCTGAAATAGCTGCAACCGAATGGGTGAGGAGCAAAAAGGTCATACCATGCCAATGGGTAAAAAGTCCTGGAAAAGAGGAAAAGTATGACTTTGATATTACCAAAGCTGACAAGATCTTTGATTTACTACTCCGAGAAAAGCAAATTCAGCTTCCTGTTGGTCATACAATCCCATCGGCTGATGAATTAGGCAAAAAGAGATATTGCAAATGGCATAATTCTGGATCTCATTCTACTAACGATTGCAAGGTCTTTAGACAACAAATTCAGGTTGCCATTGAGGGGGGCAAGATTAGGTTTGATGATTCCAAAAAGCCGATGAAGGTCGATGGTAATCCTTTTCCTGTTAATATGGTGCATACAGCTGGTCAAGCAGCCGATAGGGTCCGTGCAAAGGGTTTTCAAGTAAATTCGGCTAAGATTATCAACAAATATCAGAGAAAGTATGACAAGCAGCAGGAGAAGCGTTACGAAGAATACGATGATGGTTTTGATCCTCATTGGGGTTGCGAGTTCTTTAGATTTTGCTGGAATGAAGAGATGAGGTTGCCATCTATCGAAAACTGCCCTGGATGTAGTGATACCGTCGAGAGCTCGAGCCGGTCATATAATAGGTGCAATCGGCTGAGGCAGGCAAGACTTTCTGTTCATCAAAGATTGGGTCCGGTGAATCAAGATCGTGGCCAAGAACATGAGGCAATCAGGAAGAATCAATGGTGTCCTTCTGGTATTTTCACGAAGAATCAGAAAAGAAGGGTCCAGAGATTGAGGAACAGGGAGCGTCTTCAGGAGGTTGAACAAGAAATTAACCATCGGCTGAGGAAACCAAGGCCAAGACAGGAGTGGCGTGTTAAGAATAAGGTTCCTGTAGCCGATGATGCTGCAGCCGATGAGGCGAAGAGGTTGGCAAAAGGGAAAAGTGTTATAGCGGCACCAATTAACATGGTCTTTACATTGCTAGCTGAATTCGGAATAGACCAAGCCGATGTCGATGAAGTGGAAGAGGAATCGGCTAAGTTAGTTCTGTCGCCAAAACAGGCAATATTCGATAAACCTGAGGGGATAGAGAATCGGCATCTTAAACCATTGTATGTAAACGGTTACGTCAATGGGAAGCCGATGTCTAAGATGATGGTCGATGGTGGGGCCGCGGTGAATTTGATGCCTTATGCTACGTTTAGGAAGTTGGGTAGGAACGCCGAGGATCTCATCAAGACAAATATGGTGCTCAAGGACTTTGGTGGTAATCCATCGGAAACCAAAGGTGTTCTAAATGTGGAGCTGACAGTCGGCAGTAAGACTATTCCTACCACGTTTTTTGTCATCGATGGGAAGGGTTCGTACAGCTTGTTGCTTGGAAGGGATTGGATTCACGTCAACTGTTGCATTCCTTCGACCATGCATCAATGCTTGATTCAATGGCAAGGTGACAAAATAGAGATCGTACCAGCGGATAGGTCAGTTAATGTTGCCAGTGACGATTTAGCCCTTTGGGAGATGGATGGCCTTGATTGTTTATCTGGAAAAGTCTGGGATGGAAATTTTCTAAAAGTGTCCGATTCTGATATACAGCCAATTGAAGATGGAGAACCCAAGCTATTACTTTGAGGGCGTTGTGGAGGGTTCAAATGTCTACACCAAGGATACAGTAGATGATCTCGATGACAAGCAAGGTCAAGGTTTCATGTCGGCCGATGAGTTGGAAGAAATAGATATAGGTCCAGGCGATCGGCCAAGGCCGACATTTATTAGCAAGAATTTGTCTCCAGGGTTTAGAACCAAGCTGATAGAGCTCTTAAAGGAGTTTAGAGATTGCTTTGCTTGGGAGTATTATGAGATGCCTGGACTCAGCCGATCGATTGTTGAACATCGGCTACCTATCAAGCCAAGGGTTAGACCACGCCAGCAACCTCCGAGGAGATGTAAAGCCGATATGCTCGAACCTGTTAAAGCTGAGATCAAACGATTGTATGATGCTGGTTTTATTCGTCCCTGCCGATATGCTGAATGGGTTTCTAGCATAGTTCCAGTTATTAAGAAGAATGGCAAGGTCAGGGTGTGCATTCATTTTCGAGATCTGAATAAAGCTACACCAAAGGACGAATATCCAATGCCAGTAGCCGATCAGCTGGTTGATGCTGCGTCCGGGAACAAAATTTTGAGTTTTATGGATGGGAATGCAGGATATAATCAAATCTTTATGCATGAGGAGGATATCCATAAAACAACTTTTAGATTCCCTGGTGCAATCGGATTATTTGAATGGGTTGTCATGACTTTCGGCTTGAAGAGTGCTGGAGCAACATATCAAAGGGCCTTGAATTATATATATCATGATTTAATCGGCTGGTTGGTTGAAGTTTATATTGACGATGTGGTTGTCAAATATAAAAAAGTGGAGGACCACATAGCTGATTTAAAGAAAGTTTTTGAGAGAACCAGGAAATATGGCTTGAAGATGAATCCGACAAAATGTGCTTTTGGTGTGTCGGCCGGCCAGTTTTTGGGATTTCTTGTTCATGAAAGGGGGATCGAGGTAACTCAAAGGAGCGTTAATGCGATCAAGAAGATTCAGCCCCTAGAAAATAAGACAGAGCTACAAGAGATGATCGGCAAGATAAATTTTGTTAGAAGGTTTATTTCTAATTTGTCTGGAAGGTTGGAACCTTTTACACCTTTATTGAGGTTGAAAACCGATCAGCAATTTACTTGGGGGGCAGAGCAGCAAAAGGCTTTGGATAATATTAAGGAGTATCTCAGCTCTCCTCCTGTTTTGATTCCTCCACAGACAGGAGTACCGTTTAGGTTATATTTATCGGCTGGTGAGAGGTCAATCAGCTCGGTTTTGATTCAAGAGTTGGATGGGAAGGAACGAGTTGTATTTTATCTCAGTCGACTGCTCTCGGATGCTGAGACTCGGTATTCCCCTGTGGAAAAGTTATTCTTGTGACTATATTTTTTGTGTACAAGGTTGAGGCATTATCTATTATCTAATGAGTGCACTGTTATATGCAAAGCCGATGTAGTCAGGTATATGCTATCGGCTCCAATATTAAAGGGAAGAGTTGGAAAGTGGATATTCTCCTTGACTGAGTTTGATCTTCGGTATGAATCGCCGAAAGCGATTAAGGGACAAGCTATAGCTGATTTTATCATAGAGCATCGTGATGATTCAATCGGCTCGGTTAAAATAGTGCCATGGACTTTATTTTTTGATGGATCGGTATGTACTCATGGTTCTGGCATCGGCTTAGTTATAATTTTCCCTAGGGGGGCATGTTTCGAGTTTGCTTATACTATTAAACCATATGCGACCAATAATCAAGTTGAGTATGAAGCAGTGCTCAAGGGATTGCAATTACTCAAGGAAGTTGAAGCCGATACCATTGAAATCATGGGGGATTCTTTGCTAGTAATCAGTCAAATTGCAGGTGAATATGAATACAAGAATGATACATTGATGGTTTATAATGAGAAGTGCCAGGAACTAATGAAAGAGTTTCGGTTGGTTACTTTAAAGCATGTATCTCGAGAACAAAATACTGAAGCTAATGATTTATCCCAAGGGGCGTCGGGGTACAAGCCGATGGTCAAAGATGTTAAAGTTGAAATTGCAGCAATGACAGCCGATGATTGGAGGCACGATGTGCATCAATACTTAAGTAATCCATCTCAGTCGGCTTCTAGGAAGTTAAGATACAAGGCATTAAAGTATACACTGTTGGGTGATGAGCTTTATTATCGGACGATTGATGGGGTATTACTTAAGTGCTTGAGTGCTGATCAGGCTAAGGTTGCAATCGGCGAAGTTCATGAAGGGATCTGTGGTACTCATCAATAGGCTCATAAGATGAAGTGGTTACTTCGGCGTGCAGGATACTTTTGGACGACAATGCTGGAGGATTGTTTCAGATATTATAAGGAGTGTCAAGATTGTCAGAAGTTTGGAGCAATTCAGCGAGCACCGGTGTCGGCTATGAATCCTATTATTAAGCCATGGCCGTTCAGAGGTTGGGGAATTGATATGATCGGTATGATAAACCCGCCGTCGAGTAAAGGACACAAGTTTATATTGGTGGCAACTGATTATTTTACCAAGTGGGTAGAGGCAATTCCTTTGAAGAAGGTTGATTCTGGGGATACCATTCAATTTGTTCAGGAGCATATAATCTACCGATTTGGTCTTCCTCAAACTATTACTACGGATCAAGGTTCAATCTTCGTGTCCGATGAGTTTGTTCAGTTTGCCGATAGCGTGGGTATCAAGTTGTTGAATTCTTCACCTTATTATGCACAAGCTAATGGGCATGCCAAGGCGTCTAATAAAAGTTTGATCAAATTGATTAAGCGGAAGATTTCTGATTATCCTCGGCAATGGCATACTCGGTTGGCCGAAGCATTATGGTCTTATAGGATGGCTTGTGATGGATCAATTCAAGTTTCTCCTTACAAACTTGTTTATGGGCATGAGGCCGTTTTGCCATGGGAGGTTAGAATCGGCTCTCGACGAATGGAGTTGCAAAACGATTTAACAGCCGATAAGTATTACAACCTTATGGCCGATGAGAGGGAGGATCTGGTTCAGTCACGATTGCGAGCCCTTGCGAAGGTTACCAGGGATAAGGAACGTGTTGCTCGGCATTATAATAAGAAAGTGGTACCTAAAGATTTTTCGGAAGGAGAACTTGTATGGAAGCTGATTTTGCCGATTGGTACTCGTGATAGTAAATTCGGCAAGTGGTCGCCGAATTGGGAAGGACCATTCCAAATTCATAAGGTTATGTCTAAGGGAGTATATATGTTGCAGGGGCTTGATGGCGAAGTTTATGGGCGAGCGCTCAATGGCAAATATTTGAAGAAATATTACCCAAGTGTTTGGGTTAACGCATGATCGGCTCATATTGCCGATGTATGACAGCCGATGTGTTTACATCGCCTTAAGATGGCCGATATTGTTATATCGCCCTTAGTTGTTTTTCATGGTTTAATCAGTTGTGGTTTGCCGATGTACAATGGCCGATATTGTTGTATCGCCCTTAGTTGTTTTATAATTTTATCAATGCTCTTGACATTGTAAAACTAGGGGGGCACATATATGTCAAAATGCAGTGCAAAATTTCAAAGTCAAAATTTTTTGATCAAACTTCAAAGTCATATTAATCGGCACAAAGGATTGTTAAGGCAGTAAAGTATCAGAATGTCTTAGCCGATTACAAAAGTTTCTAAGTTCTATTACACAAAGATTATTGAGATAAGTATCGCTGGATAGCTGATATAGCCTTCTGCCTAATCTGTTCTACTTCCTCTATGGCTTGGGCATCTTGAGCGTCGGTTCCAGGGATAACTTTCAGAGACTTGGTCAGATCAGCAACATGCTTGATAGCCGATTTGAGTCTTGATTTCTGTTCTTCAATAGACTTTGGGAGATCGGCTAACTTTTTGTGCTCCGTATCCAGCTCAGCATTGCATTCTTTGAGTTGTGCTATGTAACACCCTGAAAATTTGACCAATAAAAACAAAACCCTAAAAATATGGACCTTCGAAAACTTTTCAAATAAATTGCATCATGCCGATCTTATTCGCCTTTTATTTGGATTTGATTTCGAAGTCGTTAATCGTGAGTAAAGAATAATTAATTAGGAATAAACCCTAGAAGTAAATTGGTAAAATAAATATAATTTAAAATGAAGATTAGGTATGGATAGAAATAAATAAAATATTATTGTGAACATATTTGTATCAATTAAAATTTAAATGCGTGGGAATAAGAATTAACACTAATTAAGAATGCAAATAAATTATATAAATAAAATATGAGTCAAATTTATCTAGGGTGAATTCATTAATTGGAATAACACACATAATGAATAAAGTTCATTTTTACAAGATTTACAAATTGTGAAATCAAATTTAAATGGAAAATAGGTTAAAATCGGGATAAATCGGAAAAGTCACTGTTCATTGCCCGCAAGATGTTCGACGGGGTCCCCTAACCCGGCCCCCTCCTCTGCCCCGCGCGCCGCGCGCCGAGCCTCGCGCCGCCCCAGCCGCACCGCGCGCCATCGCCGCCTGCCGCCGCGCACCGTCACCTCACGCCGCGTGCCACCGCCATCGCCGTCACGCCGTCATCGACGTCGCCCCGCGCCGCTTCGCCTCCCCGTCCCATCGCCGTCGCCATCGCGCCGCGCACCGCCGCTGCCGCGCCGCGCGAGCCGCGGTCGCCTCGAGCCTTGAGCCCGCGCCGCGCGCCCGTTCCGTCGCCGCGCCGCACGCGTCGCCGTCGTCTCAAGCCCGCGCCGCGCGCCCGTCCCGTTGCCGCGCCGCGCGCGTTGCCGTCGTCTCGAGCTCCGCGCCGCCGCCCGTCTCGTCGTCTCATCGTCACGTCGTCACGTTGCCACCCCGCACGTCGCTCTGCCTCCCCGACCCGTCGCCGTGCCGCGCGTCCGTCCCGTCGCGTCTCCCGTCTCGAACCCCGCACCGCCGCCGTTCCATCGTCGCCGCACGTCGCTCAGTCCCCCTCCCCTATGCCGCAGCACCGCGCGCCCGTCCCGCGCGCCGCACGTCACTTTGCCCCCTCCTTTATGCCGCCGCGCCGCGCGCCCGCACGCCGCACGTCGCTATGCCGCCGCGCCGCACGCCCGTCCCCTCGTCGCCTCGCGCCCCGCGCAGCCGCGTCGCCGCACGCGTCGCCATTAAAACCGCCGCCGCCCCTCTTCTCTTCTCCCTCCCCCGTGCCTATAAAGCCGAGCCCCCCTCTTCTCCACCCCACACCCATCCCCCATCTTTCCCCTCTTTTTCCCCTTCTCCACCGCGCCGTCGTCGTGCCGCCGCGCCGCCACCATCGAAGCCGCCGCGCCGTAGCCTCGAAGCCGCCGCGCCGTCGCCTCAAAGCCGCCCCGCCGTGCATCGCCGCCTTGCGCCGCCGTCGCCGCCGCCGCCGTCGGTAAGCCGCCGCCTTCCCCTTGCGTCCATCGCCGTCGCCGCCGGGGAGAGAGAGAGCCGAGTGAGAGAGAGGAAGGGGGAGACGAAGCCGAGAGGGAGAAGGAGAGAAAAAAAGAGAGAAAGAGAGAGGAAGGAGCCGGGAGAGAGAGAGAGAGAGAGAGAGAGAAGAAAAAAGAAAAAGAGAGAGAGAGAGAGAGAGGAGGAAAAAAAAAAAGAAAAAGGAAGAAGAAAAGAAAAGAGGAAGAGAGAGAGAAGGAAACAGAGAGAGAGAGGAAAGAAAAATAAGAGAAAAAGGGAAAGGAAAAGAGAGAAAAGGGGAGAGAAAAAGAAAAGAAAAGAAAAATAAATAAATAGGAATTAGAGAGAGGTTAGAAGATTTAGAAAATTTAAAATAAATTAGAATTTAATTATAGATTAATTATAATCATAGAATTGCAAAATTTAATATAAAATATTCTTGGTAATTTCTATGAGAAATCAATTCGCGGTGGTAATTTAGATATAAATTAATTAGATGAATTCTTATAGATTTTTTTTTATAGATGATTTGGGGGTAATCTCTATAAGTAATTGATTCACGGTGGGAATTCGGATTTAATTAATAGGGATTTTAGACGCGTATTATATTTAATCATTTAGTCATAGACTAAATTAAATCGTATAATATTAAAAGATAATTTTTGGGGCTTTGTCCGATACTTGGCTCGCAATGGAAATTTTTAACTTATTAAACGGATGTAACACCCGGACTAATTAAATTAAAAACTTACGATAACAAAATATTTATACCATAAAAATAATTTAGGATATATAAATCGAAATTGGATTGGCCCTAGTTCGCGAATAGTAAAGTTAATAAAAAAGAATCGATTTTCGCATTCGACTTCTATTTGGATTTATTTGGATTTTTATTTGAATTCTAACCGAATTCAAATCAATTTTCGCACGTAACTATAGAGCCCGAGGGAGTTGCAGATCCAAGTGAAGGCCAAGACCCGCAAGACCTTGAGCAAGGCAAGTCATCACTATCCCTTGAACATATTGATCCCAATTGCGAAATTGTTTTGTTTACAAATAAAATTGCATGCAATGATGAATATCCTACTTGCGATTATGCCATGCCTTGATTATTGTTTACCCTTAAATCTTTGTAACCACAAATACATATGGGTCCCTAGTCAATTATGACAATTGCTTAGAAATGCTATTTTAGAATCATGCATACTCATATTTATCAAAGGCTATATGCTTGGGCAATTACCTTTGGGGAGGTAATTGAGATGCGGCATGTGGAGACATGAGCGCCACATTGCCATGATGTTAATGACACGATTTGTGAAATGAGAAATAAAATTTAACAAATGTTTTCGACTGGGGCGGACGGAGGATTTGGGTGGTATCCGGAAAAGGCTAGTACCGTCCCCGGTCAATTAAGGACCGAGCCATGAAGTTAAGCATGAAACGACCCTCGTACAACCGCACTTCTCGTATGGGTATAGACCTAGCGGAATAGATAGCTGAGCAGAGGCAGTATCCATGCATAGTGGTTTCTTGATGTGTGAGGCAGGGGCTCTACGGTGGGGCAGCCATTGGTAGAACCGCGAGGCGGGTGTCTACAGTGGTGTCGCCATCGGTAGGACTGCCATGTGAGAATTTAAACCTAATTAACTTAATGCATGTGTGAGTCTTTCTTTCCCGGGTGCGCCAGAACTCCTCACACTGCTAGAAACCGTGTACGCCTAGAGTGTATGAGGATGTGAAGTTCATGGAGCGGGTACTGCCAATGCGAGGTTATCGAAAAGCTTTGCCGTGACGCGTCTCATGTGTTGGGACGAGGCTCATGTGTTGGGCAGTCGCGGAGTGCGGGTAAAGTGTACATCCACTGCAGTGTGAGTAAACCAAATCTATTCGAATAGCCGTGCTCGCGGTTATTGAGCACCGGGACATGTATTACACTTGGCTAGACTCTGAATTCTTAACTGTGTGGGTCGGGATATTGCATGATGATTTATATGCTGCTGGAGCCACTTCCTGAGAGTAGGGAATGTGGACGTCCTCAGAAAACCATGACGACTCAATGGCGGGAAGCCATCCTTGGGATCACAATGGATGGTGGACAGAACCGTCATTGTCTAATATGAACACTGGTATTAAAACTTGATCAGTCTATGCTAGGTCTTAGGGTTGTGAAAAGAATTATAAATCTTGCTTTGTGCAAAAGAACCATAACCATCCTTCAAATATCCCTGTCATGTGCATTGTTGCTGTGGTGACTTGTTGAGTACGGTTGGTACTCACCCTTGCTATACACAAACTTAATCAGAGGCTGGAGATGAAGCGTCGGAAGATCCCTATGCCTATTATCAGGAGGGTGATGAAGACGATGGGGTCCAATAGGTCTTAGATACGGTCGTTGCCTGTGGCAATGGCGTGCCGCTGCCTCCATTTCCGCTGCCTTACCTATTCTGTTTTTGAATGTATTCCGGACCATTCGGTCCGATGATTTAAGACTATGCCTGCGGGCTTATGATGTAATAACTCGTCCTAGACATTCGTGTATGTGTACTCGGTATTTCAGCTATGAATTCGTGTGTACCAGACTACTTGATCCAGGGAAATGGTACTGTTTACACGATTGATTCCTGTTATAAAAACGGGGGTCTACAGAGCTGGTATCAGAGCCATACGACTGTAGGAAAAGACCAAAAGGTGCCCCACCCCTTTTCTAAGTTGGCCAAGGGAGAAATTCCCACTTAGTAATACTTTCAAAAATAAAAACGCTATGTTTACAAAACTCGGTACGATTTTCATCTTACTCTTAACTATTTTTCTTTACAAAATAAGTTTTACTCTTAGCTGACTTTGGGTTTTTCTCAAAAATTAGATGGCAGATCAGGATTCACCCGCCGCTTGGGAGATGAGCGTACCCCGCTCGGAGGGTTACGTCATCGAGCTACACCGGCTGATGAGGCGTCTGCGATACCCCAGCTCTCCGATCTACCGAGTGAGGCCGTGTGGATCTGTTTGGGAGGCTCGGGTCGAGGTTCACACGCGAGTTCCTCCGGAGTTAGACTACAGCTTCCCGACACGACACCGTCGCGATCTACCAGAGACCGCGATGCAGGATGCAGCACGAGAGGCCTTCCTCCGACTTAGCTCTATCCACCGAGCTGAGTTGGCGAGTACTGAGTTTGCTCACCACCCATTTCGAGAGGAGAGCAACTCCGTCTGCACAGTTCAGGACACGCCTTGCTGCTACAACCCGATAGTGACCCGACTGTCACGATGGGCTGAGGCAGCAGACGACTTTTACGAGGAGGCCCTGTTAGAGATCGACGACCAGCAGAGGCGTGTGGGGGAGTTAGAGACCGAGGTGACTGACCTCACAGCGCAGCAGCTTCAGCTGGAGGAGGAGCACCAGACTTGGGGCAGTGAGATAGACTCACTAAAGGCACAGCTCCAGGCCCACGGCGACCAGTTCCAGCAGTTATCCGATCAGTACAACGAGCGCCGCGGGATGATGGATACGCTTGAGGAGCAGCTGAGGGAGAGTCAGGAGCACGTCAGTCAGCTGGAGGCGCAGCTTCGAGCAGCCACGGCCAGCGCCACAGGAGCTTCTACTTCCACAGCAGTAGGGCGTGACCGCTACTTTTTCCTCACCCCGCCATACCCACCAGCATTCCACGCTCTTTTGGGAGAGGCTGGCATGTTGGCTACTGAGTCAGCACCTTACTTGGTGGACCCGACAGTGACACCGCCACCTGCCCCGGAGATTGTGCACACTCCACAGATCCCTGTACCTTTCTCCGCAGCTGGGTTCCAGTTTGGAGACCCCGATCCAGGTCGACTCCGAGACAGAGGGAACCGACGTCGAGCCAGACACCACTGATTCTTCAGAGGATGAGATCCCTGTTCCCCGCATCACCTTCCTCGGAGGCCCTCGCACCCTCAGCACTGCTCGCAAGAGCACACGACCTCCGGGCAAGAAGCCCAAGCCTGATTCAGAGACCACTACTTCCGAGCCGTGGGGACTCAGGTTTGCCCGTGCCAGCGACCACCCTCTACCTGCCCCAGGATCCTGCGGATGGTTGGACGACTAGGCCGGAGGATTAGTGCAGCTTCGATCTCGCTTCAGATAGCATTTGGATTGTATGCGAGACACACCCCTACCCCCTTACCTAGGTTGACGAATAGCTTGATAGTTAGTTTGATGTATCTTTTGGATGAACCTTATTTGGACTGTGTATGTATACAGTCGCTTGCATCATGATTTATGTACTATTTGTGGAACTCTATGATGTTATTTATGATATTATTGCTGTTGTATTGAAAATGAGTTTATTCCACCAAGCTTGCAAAACAAAGTTCACACCAAAAACAACTCCCTTAATGGGATAAAAACCATAAGAACTAGTTAGAAAATTAGGATACTTACTTAATCGGCCTACACAGATGGCAAGCCGACGTAGGGCGTCAACCAGCAATGAAGAACCTTCGACACCTGACCTAACCACCCTGGCCGGAGTTATGGCCACTCAAACCCAGCTTCTACAAGCCATTGCAAACAACCAAGGCAACCGCGGAGGATCAAGCTTTGGAGAATTCATGAGGACCAAGCCACCCACGTTCGCAACGGCAGACGAGCCCATGGAGGCGGAAGATTGGCTGCGTATCATCGAGAAGAAACTGACCCTTGTCCGGGTACGCGAAGCCGACAAGGTGATCTTCGCAGTAAACCAACTGGAAGGACCCGCTGGTGATTGGTGGGATACCTACAAGGAAGCTCGGGAAGAGGATGCTGGAGAACCCACCTGGGAAGAGTTCACTGCAGCGTTCCGCGAGAACTTCGTACCTGCTGCGGTAATGCGTATGAAGAAGAACGAGTTTAGAAGGCTGCGACAAGGGAATACAACGGTGCAGGAATATCTGAACCGATTCACTCAGTTGGCCCGCTATGCAGTCGGAGATCTTGTAGATGAAGAAGAAAAGATCGACAAGTTCATAGAAGGGTTGAATGATGAGTTGCGTGGACCTATGATTGGGCAAGACCATGTGAGCTTCCAGAGCCTAATCAACAAACTTGTTAGGTTGGAAAATGATCAGAGGACTGTAGAACACAATCGCAAGAGGAGGCTTGCTATGAATCGCCCACCTCAGGGAGTGCCTCAGCGACTCAAGGGAGCCACTTCGTCTGGGTGGAAGCCCCCTATTGTGACAACCAACCGCCCTGCTGCACCTAGCAACTTCAACAGGCCAGTTGCTATTCAGAACCGCACCCCTACACCAACTCTGGCAGCCCCTGGGGCCAGGAGGCATGTGGACTGCTTCAATTGCGGGGAATATGGGCACTACGCCAACAACTGCCCTCATCCACGCAAGACTCCTGTCCGTACTGGCGCTAATGCGATCACTGTTCGTGGGACCACTGCCCCTGCTGTCGGTCGAGGCCTGTTCAAGACTCCACAAACGAACAGGACTGCTACAGGATTTGGGCGCGGACAAGTGAACCATGTCCGAGCTGAAGAGGCCCAGGAAGATCAGGGCGTACTAATGGGTATGTTCTCTATCAATTCTACCCCGGTTAAAGTCCTTTTCGATTCTGGCGCATCGCATTCATTCATATCTTTGAAGGCTAGTCAAAAGCACAACTTAACTCTAGTGAGACTTAGAAAACCTATGATAGTACACTCACCTGGGGGCGAGATAACTGTGAGTCATGCTTGCATAGATGTACCTGTCCGTCTTAGGGATGTGGTGTTTCCCTCCAACCTTATGGTTTTGATACCCCAGACCCTGGATGTCATATTGGGGATGGATTGGTTAACAAAGAACAGAGGGGTAATCGACTGCAGACGTAGGGAAGTTACCCTGACCACACCTTGGGGGTCGGACATGAGAGCAACGATGGATCAAGATCCTAGACTAACCGAACGTGCCGGAGGCATATTTACCATGCTACCTCTGAAAGGAATGCCTATAGTGCAACGATTTGCCGATGTGTTTCCAGAATATTTACCTGGGATGCCACCAGATCGTGATATAGAGTTCATTATTGATCTGATACCCGGAACTGCTCCCATATCCAAGAGACCTTATCGGATGCCAGTCAATGAGTTAGAGGAACTTAAAAAGCAAATCAGAGAGTTGCAAGAAAAGGGATTTGTACGCCCCAGTTCGTCACCTTGGGGAGCCCCAGTGCTATTCGTCAAGAAGAAAGATGGTACCATGAGGATGTGTGTAGACTACCGTTCACTGAACGAAGTAACTATCAAGAACAAGTATCCACTACCACGGATCGATGATCTTTTTGATCAACTCAAAGGAGCTAAGGTGTTCTCTAAGATTGACCTTCGATCAGGATACCACCAATTGAAAATTAGGACTGGGGATATACCCAAAACAGCGTTCTCAACACGCTATGGGTTGTATGAGTTCACCGTAATGTCGTTTGGTTTAACCAACGCCCCAGCTTACTTTATGAATCTCATGAACAAGGTGTTCATGGATTACCTGGACAAATTCGTGGTAGTATTCATCGATGATATATTGATCTACTCCAAAGACGAAGAAGAACATGCTGAGCACTTGCGTTTGGTACTCGAGAAACTTCGGAAACACAAATTATATGCAAAATTTAGCAAGTGTGAGTTCTGGTTGAAGGAAGTCGCTTTTCTAGGCCACGTGATCTCAGCCGGCGGAGTAGCAGTGGACCCTGCTAAAGTGGAGGCCGTTACGGAATGGAAGGTACCCAAGTCTGTGACTGAAATTCGGAGTTTTCTAGGCTTGGCCGGATACTACCGGAGGTTCATTGAAGGATTCTCTAAGATAGCCCGGCCAATGACACAACTACTCAAGAAAGAAAAGAAGTTTGCGTGGTCAGAACAGTGTCAGGAAAGCTTTGAGCAGCTCAAGGAAAAGCTGACCTCGGCACCTATTTTAGTTCTTCCTGACATCAGGAAAGACTTTGTTATATATTGTGATGCATCGAGACAAGGGCTAGGAGGAGTACTAATGCAGGACGGAAAAGTTGTAGCCTATGCGTCGCGACAATTGCGACCACATGAGGAAAACTACCCTACCCATGACCTAGAACTTGCAGCTGTGGTTCATGCGCTGAAGATTTGGAGACATTATCTGATAGGAAACCACTGCGATATCTACACTGACCACAAGAGTCTGAAGTATATCTTTACCCAGTCAGACCTCAACTTGAGGCAAAGACGGTGGTTGGAATTAATCAAGGATTATGACTTGGAGGTTCACTATCACCCTGGCAAGGCAAACGTTGTGGCTGACGCGTTGAGTCGGAAGAGCCATTGCAATCATCTTGAGGCGGAAGGAATGGCTCCTGAGCTTAGGGAGGAAATGGCCCAGCTAAACCTACGTATAGTACCTCATGGACAGATAAACACCTTGGACATTCAACCTCTTTTGAGGACCCAAATTGAAGAAGCCCAGAAGGACAACCAGGAAATCCGAGAGGTGAAGGAACGTCTAGCTGCAGGCTTTGTAAAGGAATTTTCAACCGACGAGAAGGATGTCCTATGGTACAAAAAGAGGATTTATGTACCCGAGCAGGGTGGACTGAGAGGATTAATCCTAAAAGAAGCTCACGAATCAGCATATTCATTGCACCCCGGAAGTACCAAGATGTACCAGGATCTGAAGGAAGGATACTGGTGGCCCAACATGAAGAGAGATGTGGCAGAGTACGTAGCGCTCTGTGACGTTTGTCAGAAGGTGAAGGCTGAGCACCAGAGACCGGCAGGTTTGCTGCAACCCATTAGGATTCCCGAATGGAAATGGGATGAGATAGGTATGGATTTTATTGTTGGATTGCCCAAGACTGCAACAGGATATGATTCCATCTGGGTGATTGTGGATCGACTCACCAAGACGGCAAGATTCATCCCCGTTAAGACAAATTATAGTAGTGCCAGGCTAGCCGAGTTATACATGACCAGGATAGTATGTCTTCATGGTGTACCTAAGAGGATTATATCTGATCGAGGCACACAGTTTACCTCGCATTTCTGGGAGAAAGTACATGAAGCCCTAGGGAGTTACCTTGCGTTCAGCACAGCTTATCACCCACAAACAGATGGCCAGACAGAGAGAACCAACCAGGTTCTGGAGGACATGTTGAGAGCTTGTGCATTGGAGTTTAGCAAAGACTGGGAGAGATGTTTGCCCTACGCCGAATTCTCCTATAACAACAGCTTTCAAACAAGCCTAAAAATGTCACCCAATGAGGCATTGTTTGGTCGACGATGTCGAACCCCACTAATGTGGTCTGAAACAGGAGAACGGGCGGTATTTGGACCTGACATTATCAAAGAGGCCGAAGAAAAGGTTCGTCTGATTCGAGACCGTTTAAAAGTGGCACAATCACGACAAAAGAGTTACGCGGACAACCGAAGAAGAAACCTAGAGTTTAAGGAAGGAGATTACGTTTATCTAAAGGTTTCACCAATGAGGGGAACGAAAAGGTTTAAGGTTAAAGGAAAACTAGCGCCAAGATATGTGGGACCTTTTCAAATCCTCGCTAGACGAGGAGATGTTGCCTACCAGCTACAGCTACCCGAAACTATCGCCGATGTACACCCAGTCTTCCATGTGTCGCAATTAAAGAAATGCTTACGAGTGCCGGAAGAACAAGCTCCGCTGGAGGAGATTCACATTAGCAACGATCTCACGTATCCAGAACACCCGATCCGGATATTGGATGAAGCAGAAAAGAGGACTAGAACCAAAACGTGGCGTATGTACAAGGTACAATGGAGTAATCACACTGAGGATGAAGCCACTTGGGAAAGCGAAGAGTTCTTGAAGACAGAATACCCACATCTATTCGAAAACCGGTAAGAAATCTCGGGACGAGATTTATTTAAGGGGGGTAGGTTTGTAACACCCTGAAAATTTGACCAATAAAAACAAAACCCTAAAAATATGGACCATCGAAAACTTTTCAAATAAATTGCATCATGCCGATCTTATTCGCCTTTTATTTGGATTTGATTTCGAAGTCGTTAATCGTGAGTAAAGAATAATTAATTAGGAATAAACCCTAGAAGTAAATTGGTAAAATAAATATAATTTAAAATGAAGATTAGGTGTGGATAGAAATAAATAAAATATTATTGTGAACATATTTGTATCAATTAAAATTTAAATGCGTGGGAATAAGAATTAACACTAATTAAGAATGCAAATAAATTATATAAATAAAATATGAGTCAAATTTATCTAGGGTGAATTCATTAATTGGAATAACACACATAATGAATAAAGTTCATTTTTACAAGATTTACAAATTGTGAAATCAAATTTAAATGGAAAATAGGTTAAAATCGGGATAAATCGGAAAAGTCACTGTTCATTGCCCGCAAGATGTTCGACGGGGTCCCCTAACCCGGCCCCCTCCTCTGCCCCGCGCGCCGCGCGCCGAGCCTCGCGCCGCCCCAGCCGCACCGCGCGCCATCGCCGCCTGCCGCCGCGCACCGTCACCTCACGCCGCGTGCCACCGCCATCGCCGTCACGCCGTCATCGACGTCGCCCCGCGCCGCTTCGCCTCCCCGTCCCATCGCCGTCGCCATCGCGCCGCGCACCGCCGCTGCCGCGCCGCGCGAGCCGCGGTCGCCTCGAGCCTTGAGCCCGCGCCGCGCGCCCGTTCCGTTGCCGCGCCGCACGCGTCGCCGTCGTCTCAAGCCCGCGCCGCGCGCCCGTCCCGTCGCCGCGCCGCGCGCGTTGCCGTCGTCTCGAGCTCCGCGCCGCCGCCCGTCTCGTCGTCTCATCGTCACGTCGTCACGTTGCCACCCCGCACGTCGCTCTGCCTCCCCGACCCGTTGCCGTGCCGCGCGTCCGTCCCGTCGCGTCTCCCGTCTCGAACCCCGCACTGCCGCCGTTCCATCGTCGCCGCACGTCGCTCTGTCCCCCTCCCCTATGCCGCAGCACCGCGCGCCCGTCCCGCGCGCCGCACGTCACTTTGCCCCCTCCTTTATGCCGCCGCGCCGCACGCCCGTCCCCTCGTCGCCTCGCGCCCCGCGCAGCCGCGTCGCCGCACGCGTCGCCATTAAAACCGCCGCCGCCCCTCTTCTCTTCTCCCTCCCCCGTGCCTATAAAGCCGAGCCCCCCTCTTCTCCACCCCACACCCATCCCCCATCTTTCCCCTCTTTTTCCCCTTCTCCACCGCGCCGTCGTCGTGCCGCCGCGCCGCCACCATCGAAGCCGCCGCGCCGTAGCCTCGAAGCCGCCGTGCCGTCGCCTCAAAGCCGCCCCGCCGTGCATCGCCGCCTTGCGCCGCCGTCGCCGCCGCCGCCGTCGGTAAGCCGCCGCCTTCCCCTTGCGTCCATCGCCGTCGCCGCCGGGGAGAGAGAGAGCCGAGTGAGAGAGAGGAAGGGGGAGACGAAGCCGGAGGAGGGAGAAGGAGAGAAAAAAAGAGAGAAAGAGAGAGGAAGGAGCCGGGAGAGAGAGAGAGAGAGAGAGAAGAAAAAAGAAAAAGAGAAGAGAGAGAGAGAGAGGAGGAAAAAAAAAAAAGAAAAGGAAGAAGAAAAGAAAAGAGGAAGAGAGAGAGAAAGGAAACAGAGGAGAGAGGAAAGAAAAATAAGAGAAAAAGGGAAAGGAAAAGAGAGAAAGGGGAGAGAAAAAGAAAAGAAAAGAAAATAAATACATAGGAATTAGAGAGAGGTTAGAAGATTTAGAAAATTTAAAATAAATTAGAATTTAATTATAGATTAATTATAATCATAGAATTGCAAAATTTAATATAAAATATTCTTGGTAATTTCTATGAGAAATCAATTCGCGGTGGTAATTTAGATATAAATTAATTAGATGAATTCTTATAGATTTTTTTTTATAGATGATTTGGGGGTAATCTCTATAAGTAATTGATTCACGGTGGGAATTCGGATTTAATTAATAGGGATTTTAGACGCGTATTATATTTAATCATTTAGTCATAGACTAAATTAAATCGTATAATATTAAAAGATAATTTTTGGGGCTTTGTCCGATACTTGGCTCGCAATGGAAATTTTTAACTTATTAAACGGATGTAACACCCGGACTAATTAAATTAAAAACTTACGATAACAAAATATTTATACCATAAAAATAATTTAGGATATATAAATCGAAATTGGATTGGCCCTAGTTCGCGAATAGTAAAGTTAATAAAAAAGAATCGATTTTCGCATTCGACTTCTATTTGGATTTATTTGGATTTTTATTTGAATTCTAACCGAATTCAAATCAATTTTCGCACGTAACTATAGAGCCCGAGGGAGTTGCAGATCCAAGTGAAGGCCAAGACCCGCAAGACCTTGAGCAAGGCAAGTCATCACTATCCCTTGAACATATTGATCCCAATTGCGAAATTGTTTTGTTTACAAATAAAATTGCATGCAATGATGAATATCCTACTTGCGATTATGCCATGCCTTGATTATTGTTTACCCTTAAATCTTTGTAACCACAAATACGTATGGGTCCCTAGTCAATTATGACAATTGCTTAGAAATGCTATTTTAGAATCATGCATACTCATATTTATCAAAGGCTATATGCTTGGGCAATTACCTTTGGGGAGGTAATTGAGATGCGGCATGTGGAGACATGAGCGCCACATTGCCATGATGTTAATGACACGATTTGTGAAATGAGAAATAAAATTTAACAAATGTTTTCGACTGCGGCGGACGGAGGATTTGGGTGGTATCCGGAAAAGGCTAGTACCGTTCCCGGTCAATTAAGGACCGAGCCATGAAGTTAAGCATGAAACGACCCTCGTACAACCGCACTTCTCGTATGGGTATAGACCTAGCGGAATAGATAGCTGAGCAGAGGCAGTATCCATGCATAGTGGTTTCTTGATGTGTGAGGCAGGGGCTCTACGGTGGGGCAGCCATTGGTAGAACCGCGAGGCGGGTGTCTACAGTGGTGTCGCCATCGGTAGGACTGCCATGTGAGAATTTAAACCTAATTAACTTAATGCATGTGTGAGTCTTTCTTTCCCGGGTGCGCCAGAACTCCTTACACTGCTAGAAACCGTGTACGCCTAGAGTGTATGAGGATGTGAAGTTCATGGAGCGGGTACTGCCAATGCGAGGTTATCGAAAAGCTTTGCCGTGACGCGTCTCATGTGTTGGGACGAGGCTCATGTGTTGGGCAGTCGCGGAGTGCGGGTAAAGTGTACATCCACTGCAGTGTGAGTAAACCAAATCTATTCGAATAGCCGTGCTCGCGGTTATTGAGCACCGGGACATGTATTACACTTGGCTAGACTCTGAATTCTTAACTGTGTGGGTCGGGATATTGCATGATGATTTATATGCTGCTGGAGCCACTTCCTGAGAGTAGGGAATGTGGACGTCCTCAGAAAACCATGACGACTCAATGGCGGGAAGCCATCCTTGGGATCACAATGGATGGTGGACAGAACCGTCATTGTCTAATATGAACACTGGTATTAAAACTTGATCAGTCTATGCTAGGTCTTAGGGTTGTGAAAAGAATTATAAATCTTGCTTTGTGCAAAAGAACCATAACCATCCTTCAAATATCCCTGTCATGTGCATTGTTGCTGTGGTGACTTGTTGAGTACGGTTGGTACTCACCCTTGCTATACACAAACTTAATCAGAGGCTGGAGATGAAGCGTCGGAAGATCCCTATGCCTATTATCAGGAGGGTGATGAAGACGATGGGGTCCAATAGGTCTTAGATACGGTCGTTGCCTGTGGCAATGGCGTGCCGCTGCCTCCATTTCCGCTGCCTTACCTATTCTGTTTTTGAATGTATTCCGGACCATTCGGTCCGATGATTTAAGACTATGCCTGCGGGCTTATGATGTAATAACTCGTCCTAGACATTCGTGTATGTGTACTCGGTATTTCAGCTATGAATTCGTGTGTACCAGACTACTTGATCCAGGGAAATGGTACTGTTTACACGATTGATTCCTGTTATAAAAACGGGGGTCTACATGCTAAGAGGTCAATCTTGCGAGCCTCGAGCCGATCAATGTTAGACTTGATTGGGCCTTCAGATAGTTGATCAAGCTTGGACTTCTCTTCATGCACGAGTTGTCGGTTAGCTTGGATAGTGGCCTCAATGTCCTTGTGTTCTCGCCGTTCGGCCAATCTGAACTTGGCTTTCTCCAGTTTGAATTGATGTTGCTCAAGATAAATGGCTAGAGTAAGGATATCGGCTAACTCATCTGGGATTAGAGCCTGAATCTCATGTAGCCGAGCTCTGATTAAGCCACAATCAACTACCAAGCTATCTAGTGATGATGCTTCTAGCCGATCCAGGATACTTCCTAGAGTTTTCTTCACATCATCAGATAAAGGGGCTAAAGCTTTGCTTGTGGTATCTTCTTCTCCTTCATCAAGGTAGTCTCCAATGTCGAAAGAGAAAAGATCGGCTAAGACCTGCAGCAATGATTTAGTAGTTAGAGGTTAAACAGGCATAGCCGATCTGAATGCTTGTTAAGACAAAGGAAAACTTACTGGGATAGCAGAAGCAGCTGGTTGTTCTTCCTCCTCAACGTGATGACTCCCCACAGCTGAAGGAGTCTGGTCACTTGATGATTGCTGTACAGGAGGAGAAGGAGGAGGAGGAGGCTGAAAACAAACAAGTGTCAGACAAAATCGGCTGAAAATTAACTAATGAGAGTTAAAACTATCTTACCAGTGGGGTTGGCTTAGATGTTGTTGCAGCCGATTTCTTCTTCACCGCAGTCTTCTTTTTCTGCAATTATAAGACCTGGGAGTGATCGGCTATAAGACAAAATAGTTATGAAAGGGATTAAAGAAAGTTGCTTACTCTTGAAAAGTGGACCGGAGCAGAAGGAGTTGGAGGGGTTTGCTTGGGTGAAGCCGATGGTGTTCTTTTAGTATCACTTACTTCGGCTGCAGCCTGATCAACTTCGTCTTCAATTATTTCTTCATCCAGAGCTTGTTCAATGGATGGATCTAGGGTAGGCAGGTCATCAGCTGGTTTGGTTTTCTTTATCTTATTCTTCTTAATTGGGGCTGTGATGTTTATAGCCGACGATCTGGTTTTTTTCTTTTTGCCGGCATCGGCTGGTTCTCTGATTAGCCCTTGAAGAAGAGCTGAGGTCTTGGGGGCATCATAGCCAATAACCGAAGGAGATAGTCCACCTCCGTTAGGAATTAAACCTGGGGCGTATTGGATATCCTTGCCACTGTTGCTTTGATGAGGAGGGGAGGATTCTGTTGTCTGCAAATCAAAAGGAAGATTAGTTGAGGTTAATCGGCTATACGGTTATTTCAACGAAATCAAGTGGAGTTAAAGGCTTACTTGAGGAATAACATCTGGGAAAAGGTCTGTCATATATATTGAAGCTGGTTGGTGAAATAAATGCAGCTTCCATTCGCCTCACCACCTATCGAAGCTTTTGCTTCTGAACATTGACAATTCTATGTTGTCAATACTGCCCAGAGGGGGCCCTTGAAGGTTGAGCAGCCGATCCATCATCAAGGTTGATGAAATTTCTCCTCGGCATTGGATCTTGTCGGCAAAGAATAAGCCGATTGGGAGTTGGCCCATTCCAAGTTGTCTAGCTGAGCTCATTGGATGATAGAATTCATAAGAAGCTTGGATGTTTCTTCCTTGATGAATGCCAACAGGAAGGATGCATGGGCTGATTGCAGCTGAGAAAATCTCCCTGGACGATTGGTATATTTCATGGTTGATGTCTTCGAATCTGAAGTCCAGTGGGTGCTCAAGTTCTGCAGAATCTTCATAAAGGAACCAAACTCGAGCATCTTTTTGAAAGCCTTCATAGAAGCTACAGAACCAATCTTTGAGCAGTTCAGCCGATAGTTTTGCCCCAGCATCGGTTGGTGTAGAGGCGTACTCTCCATATGATGTGCATCTCCGATGAGTGAGTTCCTCTCCGTCGTCATTAACGATCGGCTCCAGTCTTGGGAACTCAGCTTCTGACACGGGTGGCCGATTGACAACCTTCATAACTATCAGGTTTAACCAAGTTTGTAGCAGCCACCAGGGTCCACCTGCTCCGACTGCTGAGCCGACAGCTATCTTGGCCAATGCATTGTTCAACATCTGGTATAGGTAGCCGGGAAGGATTTTTCCAAAGGGAAATTGTCTCTTTGTTTCTAGGGCTTTGGCTAGAAATTGCCAGTTGGTTGTGGGACCGCAACTTGATCCACAGAAAAGAAAATTTTCTAGCCACATTAACAAGAAAGCCACATGTTCTCGAGGGGTGACCGAGCCCTGGCCCATATATGCTGCTACGTAGACTGACCAACCTCCTATGCTTTTGGTCTTGAAGTCATATTGGTTCTTTATGTTCAAACTCATGGGGTTGGCAGATGAGGTGACATCCAGACCCGTGATCATGCTGATATCTATGAGAGTTGGAGCCATCGGCCCTTGGTCGAACAAAAAGGCATTAATGGTGTTTGCCATCAGGGGTTCATCTTTGGCCGAGTTTGCTATAGTAAGGTCAAGTGCTTGGCCGATTCCGACTTTATCCCAGTGAATCCTCTTGCTGACTGATACACGTTTGAACCATGTGGTCCAGCTCTTTTCTGGTGGAACTTTCTCTAGAGACGGCCAGGATTTGAAAGTATTCTTCCAGTGATCTAGATCTGGGTTGGTTAATCTGAAGGGGATCCTATTGGTTTCACCAATAATGAACTTGGTGGGGTCAGGATTGCCGACTGGGCCGAGAAAGTAGTGGTTTTCGTGCGACAGGCTGGGAATCGCAACTAGGTTGGAGAGGTGCTACAAATCCAAAGCGATCCAGGGGAAGAGAGCAATATGAGGTAGGAGAAAATTGATCTGCTGCCAAAGAAGGGGATTTAGACAATGAGAACTTACCTTAGCATATTCGGCTGGTGGCGCACCAAATGGGCTAGTGGAAGACGACATTGTTGCGGGCGGAGATCCCGTCGAGGAGGAAGTCGCCTAGAAATCGCCTTTGCGCCGGAGGAGTCGCCGGAGAAGAGAGAGAAGAGGTTTCGCTTGAGCGGTGAAAACGGAAGTCACGGCGTGAGATCTCTCGGGAGTAACGGTTAGTATTTAAAGCATTGGAATAACGGTCAAAAGCGGCGGAGTGCGAAACTTGCTCGGAGTCGGTATACGGCAAATCCGGAACATTATCAAATATCCCGGACTTGGGGGGCATGTGTTAACAACCAAATTTGGTAACATCTGTGTCAGGAAAGAAGATTGGATCAAAGCAAAGTTGGAGACGGAGATCGACTCCAGAAACAGAGCAGGAATCGGCTGGAGTCCAAATCGGCTACGATTAGGATCGGCTGGGTCTGAGTCGGGTTGAGTAAACCGATACAGCCGATTCCGACAATACGAATCGTACGCGACATCGGGTTCAAGTTAATGTATTTCAGGATGATTTCCACGCACGAATAGAGTCCTGGGAAGGCAATTGTATCTATTAATTAGAATATTTTATGTAAATTTCTTATAGATAAATATGGGCAAAAGTCTGCCGCAAAGACTTATGGTATCTTAGAGTTTGTTAGAGATAATAGTCGTGTCCGGTATGGGCATATCTTATAATTCTCGGGTATAAATAGACCCCGAGCCTTATGTAATTAACAACACACGTTTAATACAATCTCAGCGCATCGCCACCCTTTTGCTTTAGTTTTGTTTCGACGAGTTCTTGCTTTTGGGTTGAGCTGCATCAGTTTCGATCTTCAACAAGAGGTAAAACTCGTTATGACGGATTGTGTTTTTAGGATTAGTGCTTCCATCTTTATGATACTCTAATCTTATTTATATAATTCGTCGAGTTATCATATACCTTATATAATCTCTAGCAATATCGCCACCTAATCTACTATCGGCTAACATCTGTACGCAGAGGGCAGCCGATTAGGCTAACATCTGTACGCAGAGGGCAGCCGATTAGGTTAGATCTTGATGTTGATCTAGATTATATGAGATATCTACCATTCTATGAAACTTCTAGCGGCTTGATTGTCTAGATATCGTTATTCTTTTCATACTTAATACTGTATCAGTTGAGTTTGACCTATTGAGTCGTGCTAAGAATACCGATCTATAGCCTGCCTTCTAGTTGCCGATTAGAATAGCATCGGAGTTTCAGCCGATCTTATCTAATTTAATTATATTTGTTCTATATGCTTCAATGATATGTTAAATCTGCCCTTTATGTCAAGATATTGCTGTGTCTAAGAATATTAGGTTTTTGCTCGATATATTATACTTGCTTTAATATCTTGATATAGAGTAGTATCGGAGGATTAGCCGATACATGCTAGATCTATCTGATCGGCTATGCTATAAACATATATAGTCTTGTTATTGACATATATTTCGATCTAAGTGATTTATACTATCTCGGCATGGTGACCGATCTATCCCAATCACTTGATTTAAGTATACATTGATATAAGGATTATATATCGTCGGTGATTTAAGTATACATTGATATAAGGATTATATATCGTTAATATCTATAGCCGATCGAGTAGATTGAGTCCTTCTTTACTTATTCATGACTGCCGATCGATGCACAGATGACATCGGCTTAAAGATAAATGATATGTCATCGGCATCTAGCCGATCGGCTATCATTTATAGATTTAACCACGGTTTATTTGTTTCTATTTCTTGTTGATTACAGGATCAAATCAACTGGCATGCTAACACATCCGAAGGCGAGCTTTGGACCTGCACTGGAGTTAAGCAGATCTCCCAGGCCACGTGTTTTCTGTCAACACTATGTCATCCTCCAGAAACACTACGTGTCTCGTTTCTACAAACTTTGTGTGTCTGTCAGGACAATAGAAACGAAAACCTTTTGATTTCTCAGGGTAGCCAATGAAATGGCAACTGACTGTCTTGGGATCTAGCTTCCCAATATTTGGGTTAAATAACTTTGCCTCAGCTGGACAGCCCCACACCCGTACATAATTTAGCGTGGGTTTTCTTCCTGTCCATAGCTCATACGGTGTTTTGGGCACCGCCTTACTTGGTACTCGATTAAGAATATGGGCAGCGGTTTTTAATGCCTCCATCCATAGACGTCAAAATGTCTCTTGTAACCTTAAACGGAGGGAGTATAATATAATATATGGAACGGAGGATTACATAACATAACCTAATATCCTCGATGTGTCACATGCATGCTGTGAGCTTGTGCAGACATCAGTGGCACGTATATATATTTTGCCTCGACTATTTTTTCTATAAATAGAGGTTAATATAAACTGAAAATGCGTTTATAAACTAACAATTCTTCTTTTTCTGAATTAGTAAATTTCTTCATTACGTGCTCATAATATCCGTTTCAACTTAGAACAGTGAACAGACATGATTAACGGCAAAGGAAAGAAAGAACCTGATAAGTGGAGCTATAGGTTGAAGTTTAAAGTGTTAGTTACCCGATCCCCACTCCGCCTCACGCGCCCTGATCAGGGGCGCCAGCGGTTCGATGGCTGTGGGTCCCTCTCACGCAGCGCCATATAAAAGAGGGGGAGCCACTGTCACACCCTAAAAATCCCAAATATATAAATTGTCGTTTAATCGGAATTATTAGAATTGATTTTAAAAGTCTAGAAGAGAAGATCTAATTTTAAATAATAAATTCCAATATAAAATGGGGCCAGATAAAATTTTATTAAATACTTTACTTGATTCTATAGTTCCTAGATTTTTCTGGGATTTATTTGAGCCAAGGAAGTATTTTTAATAAATGGAATTGCATTTCATGAATAATTTTAATTGAAAAAGGTTTTAAAAGTCTTTTTTTGGCTTTGGGCCGAAAGTCGGCCCAAATCTCTTTCTCTCTCTCTTCCTCGGCCCAGCCGGCCCGCAGCCCAGCCGCCGCCCCGCGCGCGCGCTCCCGCTCGCTGACAGGTGGGTCCCACCTGTCGGACTCGTCGTTTCCTCGCGCCGCCGCGCCGAAACCCTAGCCGCGCTGCGTCGCCGCCGTCTCCTTCCAAATTCCGTCGCCCCTTTCCTTCTCCGGTGAAATCAATAGAGGGGAATTGGTCCCCGAGATCCGCTCTATCTTTTCTCTTTTGGAATCGTCGGCTAAAATCGTTTGGAAAGTGTCGGATTCGATCTCGAATCGGATTCCTCTCTCTCTCTCGAACCCTAACCTTTCCTTCGCGTCGCCGGTCGCCGTGGGCCTTCGCCGCCGCCTCTTAGCCGCTATATAAGGACCCCCGAGCTCCCCTCTACCCGCCGCCACCCTCGCCTTCGCCTCTCGCCGTCTGTAGCGCCCTAGGGCCGTGTAGCCTAGCGCCGCCGTCGCCGCCGCAGCTCCAGCCGTGCGCCGCCGTCGCTCCGGTCGTCGTCGCTGCTCGGGGAGGTCGCCAACGTGTTCGCCAAGCCTCTCGCCGTCTGTAGCGCCCTAGGGCCGTGTAGCCTAGCGCCGCCGTCGCCGCCGCAGCTCCAGCCGTGCGCCGCCGTCGCTCCGGTCGTCGTCGCTGCTCGGGGAGGTCGCCAACGTGTTCGCCAAGCCGTCGCCGTCCTCGTCCGCCTCTCCATTTTCGCCGTAGACCGCCGGAACATCGCCGCCGTCGTCGACCCGGAGTTCTTCGCCGTTTCAACCTCGTCGTCGTCGCCGTCCGTTGATCTTCCGCCATTGTTTTGGTCACCGGTGAGTTCGCCGCGTCGCCCGCATCGTGCTGGTGCGCTCCGTTTGCGCCGCCGCGCCGTCGTTCGCCGGCGAGCACGCGACCCCGAGCCGCCGCCGGTGATGACGTCATCGCTGACGTCATCGTTGCCGTCCGCCGTAGACCGGACGTGGACTGATAGATCTCGGCCGCTCGTTTTGGATAGGATCGATCTCGGCCGTTCGTTTCCGTGAGCCGCCGCCGTGCACCCGGTCCACCGTGAACCCTAGCCGCTGACGCAATAATCCTCTTTTCCTTTTCAAAAATAATTCATTATTGCGTCATAATTCAATTAAAATCCATATAAGTGTTTTAATCTGATTTAATCTTTGAAAATTCATAACTAATTCATCTTAGCTCGGATTTAGTTGGTTCAAGTCTCTAAATTTTTCTAAAATTGAGATCTATATGTTAAAAATATCCACATGTACTGTTCATGCTTGTTTATGTGCTGTTTTGGTGTTTTTGCTCTTTTCTGTTTAGATTCCGACGTTCTCGGAGAGTCCGTTTTCGCAGGAGAAGAATTTGAAGAGTTCCAAGGCTAGCAAGGCAAGTCACACAGATCCCAAACAACCCTTTGAGCATGTTGATCCCGTTTAAAGCTATTGTTTCTATTCAACTACTGCATTTATTTTTGAATGTCATTGGGTGGAAATAACCTATTGCCTTGTTATAGCCCTTTTGCTATTGATTCCCTATTCTTTGTCACTCGGTTAATAATTTGATTAGCTAGAACATTATATGGTTTTAGCTAAAGTGAATAGGATGCTTAGCCATGCTTAGAGACACTAGCTCATATAAATGGGATAAGTTATGATCCACTATTATTTAATGATGGCTTAATAATAATAACTCACGATGGTCAATCGTGATTGGTTAATTAATTAAATTGACAACTAAAACTTGATAATGGTGGGTTGTGAGCACATGGTTTTGATGGTCGTGCTCATGACAATTAAGGACCGGTTCACGAGTTTAGGTTGTGAAACATTAACCGTGCCAACCACAAGCCAGCGTGGGCAACGGCTTTACCTTTTGTATAGCATAGTTCATTGCGGGGCACCAGACTGAGAAGTGGCGGAGATAAGCCCACGGGGGTCGCTGGGGAGTCCATGCCTTGTTTATAAGGGGGTGATTATGATCCAGGAACGGTGCGCTGTGGTGGATTGTGTTGTGCGAGGGGTACTGTCACAGCTCCTTTCCGAGGTACCGCGGTGGTATCGAGGCACATGGTGACATGTTGTGGGGCTGTGTCTTGTGGGTACAGTGGTACACCTCTGATTAGAGTGAAACTATTCGAATAGCCGTGCCCGCGGTTATGGGCGGGTCTAGCAATGTCTTTCGTGATTAGTCTCACACTTCTCACCATACTAAATGATGCTTTTAATAACCTGTTTAGCTCCTGGTTTGGAATTGTTAATTCCTGGTTTGGAGATAGTACTGTGCAGCCGGGATTGGTTGTTCAGAATGGTTGGGCCTATGCAACAGGGTATGTTGTATAGCGTTGGATTAATATTGTTTAATTATTACTTAACTGCTTTATTAAATGCTGTTTATGCAAATGAAACCCTACTATGCCATCCTTTGTTATCCCGCGCACTTGCATATTTGCTGCGTGGCTTGCTGAGTATGTCATATACTCACCTTGCAATCATTCATCAGAGGAGGAGTTCTACAGTGATGTTGATGGTGTGGAGGATTAGGTGTAGCCCTGGTCAAGCTGCTTGTGGAGTGGAGTCGCCTGCGCCGTTTATCTTATTTTTTTTTCCGCTGCTTAGATCTTTATTGATTGAGAGGAACTATCTACCTCTGTAATGACATTTTATTCGCTTATTAATTAGAGTAATAATTGTACTCTATTATCAATTTGTTATTGTGTGCCTCGGCTGATTCCTGGACGAGGGTTTACACACATGTAAGCGTTTGGAATTTTGGATAGAAATTCCGGGCGTGACAGCCACCGGCGCACGGGAACCAACGTTCGTCGCCGTGCACACGCGCTCCCCACAAACCCTAGAACCCACCGATCCGGGATAGGCGTTGAAGTGAGGGGAAGCCTACCGTCGGGATCTCCATCGCCTACACCGTCCACACTGCCGGTCGACCTCACCATCATCATCAACGTTGTCCACGCCGCCAACCCCGGGAGCACCCACAGGCAAAGCTACATTGTTGCCATGGCCGCATCGACTTCTAAGGGCGAAGGTACGTCCCTCACATCTCTCTCCCTCTTCCCCGTTAATTCTCTAAGTGCATCACTACTATTGCCATGAGTTAGTCTACCTCTGGATCCGTACCTAGGCAAACCCTAAGTTCTAACAATGGTATCAGAGCCTTAGCTAGGTGTAGATCTAGTAGGGTTAGAAAGAGGAAGAAGAAGGGGTCTCGGATCCCGAAGAAAAGCCAAAGAATTGAAACAAAGGGAGGATTTTAACATACCTCTACCACCGCCGGTCGTCACCGACGCCGTGCGGGTAGTCTACCGTCGTCGCCGGCCGTTGCCGACGCGCGCGCGGGAAGCCCTCCACCCACCGCCACCGTCGGCCAACACCGAGGCGAGCGGGAAGCACACCGCCGATGTCGCGCGGGAAGTCCCCCCATCCACCGCCGTCGTGTTTTAGGTGTTAGAAATGCTGCTACAATTTTCTATAAATTTAATCAAATATTAAAAATTTAACTTACACCAAATCCAAAATGTCATGAGATGGAGGGCAGGGGCAATGCCACTACGGGTGCCGGGGTTAGCCTGCCTCCCCCCCAACACCATTTTAGCTTTACTTTATTACCCGAGTTAGAGCAGGTACAGCTAGGGATGAAAACGATCAGAAACGGTAGCATCTCTTCAGAAACGATGCTCGATCGGCCGATAATTGACCATATTTATCATTTAAACTACTCAGTATCGACATTAATACGATGCAGAAAGAAATTAGAAAAAGCAAAATTTAAAAATAGCCAAAAACGGTACCCCTTAAACGGAGTTGGCGCCCGATCGGTCGGGAATTTCCGTGACCGTTTTCACCCCTAGGTATAGCATACTATAAACCAGCTACAAACACATGTCGAGAAAATAAAAGAGGAAATAAGATGAGAGATTTGTAGCCCGCTGCAGTATGTACTCCAAGACACAATGTGTGTATGACATGTGTGACCATATATTAATAGTGTAATATATGTTTTGGTTTTTTTCTTTTTCCCGACATGGGTTGTTTAAAAAAAAATGGAAACACATGTTTTTTTTAACGAACCAGCACTTCAATGTACAACCAATTTCATTAAATAAAGCAAGAGTAAAACTGTATAAGCATAAACCTATAAGAGGAATGATAAGAAAAGAAAAGACTAAGCTATAGTAAAAGATCATAAAGTCTTTTTGCTACCGTCAGGGTTCAAGTTTTGACCTCTTCCTTATCCATCACTAGGTTTATCACCGAGGGTTCTTTGCTTCAAAACTCTCTGGTTCCATCCCCTCCAAACTTCCCATGTCGTTGGGAGGATTAGGGTGCATAACCCTTTTTCTGGCACTCCCTTAATAGTGGTTAGCCCTGTCCACCATTCGTGGACCGTCACTGCTAGGCCCCAACTTTCTGGTTTGGTTTGTTCTTGGGTGGTCCAAGCCGACAGTGTTTCCCAAATTCTCTTCATGCCATTTCATGAGGAGGTGTAAGGCTGTCTCTAGGGTATGCCTACAGAGCGGGCAATACGTGTTGTTCGGCCATACGTGTGTCGCCAGTTGGTTGGATGTCCACACCCTGTTTTGCATCATTAGCTAGGCGAAAATTTTTGCATTTATTAGGTGTCCAAGGCTTCCAAATGATCACTCTATAGCTTGTGCTGGTTGAGCGTAGGAATTGTGTTTTGTAAGATGATGCCATCGTGTATTCCTCATGGTTCATGAGCTTCCAAGTGACCTGATACGTTCCGCGTCGGTGAGATGCACCCCTTGAATTTGCATTCCGTAGGGTGACTAGTTGGTCTAGGAGCTCGATTGATATAACACCACTAGCTGAAAGGTTAATGTCTTGTATCCAATCGTCACACTCAAAGGGCTGCTTCAAAGTTCTATTCTTCCTTCTTGAGATGGTGTACACACATGGTGTCAGATCTTTCGACTTCGTCCTTGTAACCACGCTGAGACCTAGAAGCGAGTTGCAGATCCATCTCCTAGGGTGATTTTGGTAGCCGTAGCTGTCGACGTTTGATGTCACGATTCCGGTATTTGCATAGTATGGGGATTGTTGGTACTAGGATGTATGCGAGACTTAGGTAAAAGAGACAGGGACGAGGATTTTTATACAGGTTCGGGCTCCTGAATTGTAAGGTAATAACCCTACATCCTGTTGGCCGAAGCCGGTCGTTGCTCTTATTCATCATAATCACACCAGTACAATATTTGGGGTAGCCTATCTAACTGTTGTCGACATGGCGGTCTGAAGGTCTGACTCATAGTCAACAACAGGGTAGCCTTCCTCCTCGAATCCGCATCCCACGAGAACAGAGACAGCGCTATATCTCTCCTGACGGTATCCGTAGGCACCGTAGGGGACTAGCCATGCCTATCTCTAAAGTCGATATCTGGTGTCTTGTCTTGGCGTATGTTGGCTTCTATGTTGATCTTCTGTCTTGATTTATTGTTCCATGTCCCCTCTCCTCCTAGGGGGCCTTGTATTTATACCCATAGGTGTCCCCTTGTCCAAGTAGAACTACGGAAACCAATATGGATACAATCCGAGTAGTCCTTGTCGTTTCCATGTAGAACTCTGGTTATCCTTCCTTATGCGGAACTCCTCCTATATCCGAAGGTTGTTTCCGTATAAGACATGGTATGTGGTGGGTCCTGCCGAGATTTAGTCAACTACTATTAGGTATGTGGTATTCATAACCCTGACAGTAGCCCCTACTTCAATGCAAATGAACAAATTCATATTCTCAACCGCAAACCTTGGAGTAACTGTTATCGAGCTCACATGACCGTTCTCGGTAAGTTCAGAGATAACGTTAGACTTCCCTTATCAGCCTCGCGCGGGCACCTATAGGGTTTGTCTGAGTCAATCTTCGACGTCAACTAAGAAAGTACAGAGCATACGACTAAGTATCCCGTCTTGCTGTAATCGAGAATTTGAATTGAAGTCAAGAAATTTTATCTCGGCGGGTACACCATTTCTTCATTCCGTATTCCTTGTCAAGATCCACAACCGTTCTCGAGCGATCGAGAAGGCGTAAAATCTGCGACGAAGCCTTGTCAACATTTGTCGTAGTCGCCTTAGTCGATCTTGGTGTATAACCATAGAGACATGGAGTCTTCGTCAATGTCGAATAAAATTTTCCTGAAATCAATACTCAGAAAAGAATATTAGATAGAAATAGCCCCCGAGCGAATGCTCAAAGGGTGACATGTTATAATATGTATGGAAAACCAAAAATAAATTAAATTTACAAACAACTATTTTGTATATAAGCGTCTTCTCTTTTAGCGACTTCGATCAGTCAGTTTGTTGAGTCATACACTCTCCCTAGCCCCCAGCCTTGTCGTTGGAGAATCGTTCTCGGAGGATAAGGCTCTTGGACCCTTGACCTGCCTTGGTTGAAAAAGCACTAACCCTAGCCCCCAGCCGTGAAGTTGGAAAACTCAATTTCCAATCACACGGCTTGGTTAATACGCACGGCGAGAACTCTTACACGACCAGATCTTACATGGTCGTTTGTCTCTATATGATCCGACAAGGCCTTATCCGCTCTGGGCGTCCCCAGCCGAAGTTCCCTTAGGTTCCTCGGAGGCCTTGCCAGGACGGCGTAATGGGACATGAGGATAGGTTCCAACTCTAGGTGTCGTCATGGTAAGGGATCTCTAGGTAAAACACTTGGCGATATTGTGTACCTGATATCAACTTTGTTTGAGTAGAGGTAGTGGGAGAATCACTACACCTCTGGTCAAGGACCAGGTAGTAGTCATAACTCGACCACTTGAAGTAGAAATAGTGGGAGAATCGCTACACCGCTGGTCGAGGACCAGGTAGTAGTCGTAACTCGACCACTTAAAGTGGAAATAGTGGGAGAATCGCTACACCGCTGGTCGAGGACCAGGTAGTAGTCATAACTCGACCACTAGAAGTAAATGTAGAAGAGATTGCTACGATTGACTGGTTGAGAACCAGTGAGTAGGTGTCTCTCGACCATTTGGAATTGTGGTACGAGAACCACTATGCTGCCGGTCGAAGACCAGTCATAACTGTTCCTCAACCATCTGAAGTCATCTGAAGTCGTGGTGCGAGGACCGCTACGCTGCTGGTCAAAGACCAGTCGAAGTCGTACCTCGACCATCTGAAGTCGTGGTGCAAAGACTGCTACACTATTACCATAGTCGTACCTCGACCATCTGAAGTTAAAGCGCGAGAGATTGCTACAATTTACTGGTTCGAAAAGCAGCGAGTAGAATTATCTCTCAAACGCCAACGGAGGTTTTGGTGCGAGAGATTGCTACAGTTTACTAGTTCGAGAACCAGCGAGTAGAATTATCTCTCGAGCACCAATGGAAGTTGTGGTGCGAGAGATTGCTACGGTTTACTGGTTCGAGAACCATCGAGCGAGTAGAATTATCTCTCGAACACCAAAGGGAGTTGCGATGCGAGAGATTGCTACGGTTTACTGGTTCGAGAACCAGCGAGTAGAATCATCTCTCGAGTACCAATGGAAGTTGCGGTGCGAGAGATTGCTACGGTTTACTGGTTCGAGAACCAGCGAGCGAGTAGAATTATCTCTCGAGCACCAATGGAGGCGCTAGAGTTGGTTTATTACAGTGCATCTCATGTGGCCAGCATGACTCACATACCCAACTCGTAGCATATCCGGATGTCCGTCCGCGATCATGTCGGGTGATCAAGCCGACATCGTTCGCGAGCAATTATCTGTTAACAACCCTTTTCTCAAATAGCTTAGCCATAGCCGGTGCTATGAGATAGGTCGTCGGTGTTCGTTGGTAGGTTGGGGGCGACAACTCTGCATTTGTCGAGAACGTTCTCGATAATGGGGTGTGCTCGACCACAACCTACTCGAATGCTCAATTGTTCCTGAAAAATATTTTTCTAGAAGGAAAAGCATACAGTAGAAAATATCGAGTATGTACACAAAAAACTACATGGATCTTCTAGTATTATCAGGATATAACGAGCAGATTAAATATCAGGCATTATGTAAACCGTAAACAAGCATGTTTTATATAGAAGAGAACAGAGCGAGCCCCCAGCGTTAGACCGTAGTCGGTTTAACGTTGGAAACACTCGCACAATAAATATTGTATAAAAAACATGCTCTAGGTAAACATAATAAATTATAAATCTGACAATATCGTATAGATTGGAAAAATAGGTACGATAAATTGTATATAAAATATTGCGTACCTTTGTAGATACATGCCGGATGTATCTACAGAATTAGTAGATCAACACTGTAAATTAATCTATCGAATACCTTTCATTTGTCCGAATAGCATACATATACATATGCCATATGGATGTGTCTGTCGGCTGATCTGTTCCTGTACGTATTCCATTTCCATGTATATGCATGCGTGATGAACAGGATCGAGACTCGGACTCGGTCAACAATAATGTATTCACGCGTATACAGGAAATTAAGAAGCACCAACCAAACATACGATTAGTAGGAAACCGAGATAATACCGATGTACTTAGGAATAGTACCAAGGTTAGAACGTAACCTGGTTGTTGTAGTAGTTGATTTTTGGCATGTAGTCGGCACGAACCGAAGGCTCATATCCGACAATATTGAACAGTTATCCTTCCCGGCGACGATATCTTGGAGCTTGATCGATCTCGCCGGATCGAATAGTTGATGACGATGATTCCAATCTCGTTGGGAGACGTACTCTGGCCGGGTTGGATTTGCCTGGTCCGAAGTCGTCGAGCAGCTTGTTGTTGAAGAATCCATCTCTTAAACCTATCTCATCGAAATCCTGAAGCACCAAAATTCCCCTACCTGGTGCGCCACTGTCGACGTTTGATGTTGCGATTCTGGTATTTGTATAGTATGGGGATCGTTGGTACTAGGATATATGCGAGACTTAGGTAAAAGAGACAGGGACGAGGATTTTTATACAGGTTCGGGCTCCTGAATTGTTAGGTAATAACCCTACATCCTATTGGCCGAAGCCGGTCATTGCTCTTATTCATCATAATCACACCAGTACAATATTTGGGGTAGCCTATCTAACTGTAGGTCTGACTCATAGTCGACAACAGGGTAGCCTTCCTCCTCGAATCCGCATCCGGCGAGAACAGAGACAGCGCTATATCTCTCCTGACGGTATCCGTAGGCACCGTAGGGGACTAGCCATGCCTATCTCTAAAGTCGATATCCGGTGTCTTGTCTTGGCGTATGTTGGCTTCTATGTTGATCTTCTGTCTTGATCTATTGTTCCATGTCCCCTCTCCTCCTAGGGGGCCTTGTATTTATACCCATAGGTGTCCTCTTGTCCAAGTAGAACTACGGAAACCAATATGGATACAATCTAAGTAGTCCTTGTCGTTTCCATGTAGAACTCTGGTTATCCTTCCTTATGCGGAACTGCTCCTATATCCTAAGGTTGTTTCCGTATAAGACATGGTATGTGGTGGGTCCTGCCGAGATTTAGTCAACTACTATTAGGTATGTGGTATCCATAACCCTGACAGTAGCGAAAAGGATCCTATCTATATCGTCGCACGGTGTGTCCATCCCTACCCATGTCTTTTCCGCGAGCCTTCCATTCCTGCTAGAGTCAATCCCTACCCATGTCTTTTCCGCGAGCCTTCCATTCCTGCTAGAGTCCATCGCTACCCATGCCTTTTCCGCGAGCCTTCCATTCCTGCTAGAGTCATCTTACGCGAAGTGCTCTTGCGAACTTTCCAAATTCTATCAAACCTAGCCCACCGTTGTCGGCGAGCGCATGTTTTTCTCGATTTAATTATCCTCTTGTTAGAGTTTCGGTTCCCGCCCAAAGGAAACGCTTGCGTTGCTTGTCGAGAATTCCTAGGGACTCTCCTTTAGCGCGGTTAGGAGGCCGGTAGACCAGTTGCGACAAGAGTACTGCCTTGACTAGCGTCCCATGTTCCTCCCTCTCCACACGCAGCCTTGTCGCTGATGACCTCCAAGAGCGTTGTGGCACTGGGATGAACGGTAGTTGCTCGCCGAAGGTTGGCTTGGCTGGTACACGAGAAGCTGGTGCTGGATTGCCATAGACGATGATACTGCCGTCTGGTTGTCATAGTGGAGTAGGACATGGCACAGATGTACACTTTTTATGGACATTTTATCAGCGCCGTAGGTCGATATGCATGGCTGCTGCTTCTCACGCATGTGCGCTATATGCTGCGTTAGTGGTGCACGCCGGTCTACCAATAACATTTGACAATTTATCTTATTTTAAAAATAATATAAATATCATTTATTTTATTGCCATTTGTTTTATCATCAAATAAAATATAATCTTAACTTATAAATTTACATATTTGTACTAAATTTTTAAATAAGACGAATGGTTAAACATTATACGAAAAGTCAACATCGCCGTACATTTTGAAACGAAGGGAGTATATCTCTCGATCGACGGATGGGACGATCGAGAGCGATCGGCGGCTTATCTACTGTCGTCGTCCAGACAGGAACCACGCGCGCGATGTTAACGGCGGGAGGGAGTACATTTTGAAACGAAAGGAGTATATAGTCCACGATCAGGTGTCAACGGTGTACGCGGGACACGTACGTGCGACAGCTGGTGGTGGGATCAAATCGTTTATTGCGAGGGGCTGGGAATACCATTAATCTCAAATAGGTTGAATCAGAGATTATCACGACGAAAATATGTTGGTGCTACTGAGTCCAGTTGTTGCCCGGGGCGGAGCTACTTGTTGAGGTGTGGGGTTAAGGGTGGACAGGAAGCTCGTGGCTTATTGGCTCGCTCGGCTCGTGATGAGCTCGGCTCGGCTCGTTTAAATTTTGTAACGAGCCGAGCTGGCTTTAAAGCTTGTTACAGATAACGAGCTGGCTCAAGCCTTAAAGAGCCAGCACACTAAGGCCCAAGCCCAACAGATAATGACACAATACAAGTTACATAACAGCCCAAGCCCAACTGAGAGGAAAACCCTAGACTACTCCCCGTCTCACACATCCGCGCCGCATCCCGCATCCTGCGCCCGATCCCCTTTCAGACCGCTGCGCGCCGCCGCCGTGCGCCGCCAGCCACCGAGGCGCCGACAAGCTCCTCCTCCTTCTTCGCCGCCAGCCGCCAGCCCGCCGAGACGTTGACGAGTTCCTCCTCCTTCGCCGCCAGCCGCCGGCCCACCGACGAGCTCCTCCTCCTCCTCCTCTTCTGCTGCTAGTTGCCAATCTGCCGAGGCGCCGACGAGCTCCTCCTCCTTCTTCGCCACCAGCCGCTGGCCCACCGAGGCACCGACGAGCTCCTCCTCCTCCTCTTTCGCCGCTAGTTGCCAGTCTGCCGAGGCGCCAACGAGCTCCTCCTCCATCTTCGCCGCCAGCCGCCGGTCCGCCGACGAGCTCCTCCACATGCTCCTCCGCCACCAGCCCGCCGAGGCACCGACGAGCTCCTCCTCCTCCTCCTTCGCCGCCAGCCGCCAGCCCGCGTGGAGCGGTGAAGCATGTGCCCCGGGTGGCGATGCGTGGCGGCACATTAGCGCCGAGCTCGCCCGTCGCCATGCTGGAGTCCCAGACGAAGGAGGCCACGGCGGCGCTAATGCTGACGTGGAGCAACGTACCGCCGCTCACTCGCCGCCCACATCCACCCCTAGCTACATCGTGCCCCGCTGAGAAGAGGAGTGTCCGCCTGGATGGTTTGGCTCGTGAGCCTAACGAGCAGCTCGAGCTTTCAAACGAGCCGAGCCGAGCTAGGTTTCTAGCTCATTACGATAACGAGCCGAGCCGAGCCAGCTCGTTATCCTAACGAGCTGGACCGAGCCAAGCCGAGCCGAGCTGGCTCGCTATCCACTCCTAGGTGGGGGTAGCGAGGAACCCAGTCAAGAAATTTTTTTTACATATAGTTCGTCTATTTAAAGCATACGAGTACCTTGTCAATGTAAACTTATGTACTAGGATCAGCTTAAATTTTGTCCTAAACAAAGTAAAATAAGCATGTGCCACCCTTCTCTATTTCGTGGACCTACTTGACCCCTAAATTATTAAAACAAGTGCAATTTGACTCCCTTGACGGTTTTGAAGGACGGTTTCGCTGACGTAGTGACTACGTGGCATTGTTGACCTGGCCTTCATCCTATGTGGCGGTGGTGTTGATGTGACGCTTACATGCTATTAGAATAAAACAAATATGCGGGTCCCATTTGTCCCAAAAGGAATATTGTCGGACACACTAACATGTGGGACCCACATGTCATCCTCTCTTTCTCTCCCTTCTCTATCTCTCTCCCCTTTCTCTTCCCATTCGCGCGTCTGCGGGGACTGGAGAGCTGAGCAGCGGCGGCGGGCGCCATGTCCACACCGTCGGCAAAAGTGCAACACGATTGGCGTCACGCTCGCCGCCGGCCTACTGCCGCCCTATTCGTCCCCGGCGCCGGCGCAGTGAACTTTCCTCCGGCCGGAGATGACGCTGTGAAGTCTCCCCCAGCCGGAGGAGGCGATGAGCCAGGGGCGTGTTAACGACCAAATTTGGTAATTCAAATATCGGAGATTGAGATGAAATCAAAGTAGGATCCAAGAGGTAGATCGTATCGGAAACAGAGCAAGAATCGGCTGGTGTCCGAATTGGCTGGGGTCAGGATCGGCAGAGTTCGAGTCAGAGCTGGATTGTCACACACGGATTGAGTCCTGGGAAGGCAATTGTATCTATTAATTAGAATATTTTATGTAATTTCCTTATACTTTGAGTCGGTAAGAGTTCGCCTTAGGGACTTGTTTGTATTTCGAGTTGTAATAGAGTTAGGAATCGTGTCCGGCAAGGACATATTTTGTATCTCGGGTATAAATATGACCCGAAACCATGTAATCAAATTAACGCTACGTTCAATAACACTTTCGGCGCATCGCCACCTTTTGCTTTTGTTTTATTTCAATGAGTTCTTTCTTTCGGGTTGAGCTGCATCGATTTCGATCTTCAACTAGAGGTAAAACTTATTATGGCGGCTTGCGTTCTCGGGATTAGTGCTTCCATATTTATGAAACTCTAATCTTGTTTATGTAATTCGTCGAGTTATCATATGACTCTGTTAATCTAGTCTTAGCCTATCAATTTAGCTATATCGGCTGTTTCTTGTTTTAGAGTTTCTGCCGGTATAGGCTAAATCGTGTTGCTAGATTAGATTAGCTTAGACACCTACCACCCTGAAAATTTAGCCAACGACTTGATTGTCTAGATATTATACTTCTTTTCATACTTAGTGCTGCATCAGCTAAGTTTGATCTACTAAGTCGTGCTTAGAACCATTATCTCTAGCCTGTTTCTTGACTGTTAATAGGGGTTTCATCGGGGTTTCAGCCGATCTTATCTGATTTGATCACCTTGAATGTCATATGCTTAATTGTCATGTCAAATCCGCCATTTATATTAAGATTTTATTGCATTAAGAGTGTATTAGGCTTTTGTTTAATATGTTCTGCTTGTTTCAATATCTTAATATAGAGTGGTATCGGAGTATTAGCCGATACGTGCTAGGCCTATTTGATCAGCTATGTTATGAACACCTACATAATCTTTACATTAATGTATCTTTCGACTTAAGTGATTTATACTGTCTCGGCATGGCGACCGATCTATCCCAATCACTTAGATTAAATATACATCGATGTAATAATTATATGTTGTTAATATCTACAGCCGATCGAGTAGATTTAGTTTTATCTTGCTTACTCACTACAGCCGATTGATCCCAATGTGACATCGGCTCAAAGATAAATGATATGTCATCGGCAACTAGCCGATCGGCTATCATTTATGGATTTAAATTTGTTTTCTTTGTATTTTATTCTTGTTGATTGCAGGATCAAATCAACTGGTACGCTCACGAACCTAGAGGCAAGATTTTTGGACCTGCACTAAAGTTAAGCAGATATTCTAGGCCAGTGTGTGTTTTTCGCATCAACACGCTTTTGGCATGCCTAGTGGGACCGAGTTGCACCAATTTCTCATGGCAGAAAAAGCGCCGACATCAATAGGCAAGTCGTCAGTTCCCCTCAGGAACTTCCTAAGCCTCCAAATCCTCCAGGAACCAAACTCTCAAAACCTCTGGGAACAGGTCAAGTATCGGCTGGGGATGGGTCTGAGGTTAATGAAGGAAACATCGTCCCTATCTCTGTAGACAAGTTGTCACCTGAGCAGAGGAAAGAGTTCGAATTAACAATGCAGAGTGCTCAGGAGCAGTTCATGAAGTCGTTTGCAGCAACTCGGCAGGGAAAATTATTCAAAAATACAAGGTGAAAGTAGTTGCTGCCGATGACCCCGGGACAAGTTCGGCTAAAGACACCGAAAACAAAGAGGATTCGGATGACAAGGACACAGATCTTCCCAGAGATGGTGAGACTGCAAAAGATGGTGGTGAGCAGATCCTAGAACAATTGCAGTTCAACAGTTTTCAGGATCGGATCGACTATGCGGTTCAACATGCCTTGATTAACCAGTCAGGAGTCCTTGCCAACACTCTAACAAACATGGTCAAATCTGTGGTTGATGGCACGATAGCTGAGCATCAAAACACGGGACTAGTATTCTTACCAGGCGGCATCTTCCCAAATTACAGGAGTTTGTTGACAGACAACCAGCAACAGGCTACTGTTTCAAATCAGCCGACAGCAGCGGTCTCGGCTCCAGCACCTGGTGCGGCGACAGCGGCGCAAAGGCAGCCGGTTGATCCCTATCTACTGACCAGGCAGCAACCTAACCATGCTAGCCAAAACATCAATCGGCTGACATAGGAACAACTTGCAGTAATGTTTGGGCCGCCTCAACAAGCTGTTGAGCCGATTCAGCAATCGCCGCTAAGACAATAGGTGATCCAGCCGATTCGACAATAGGCAGTTCAGTCGATACCAACAGCGCAGAGGACGCCTGTTGATCGGCAGCATCATCCAGATGTAGCTCAAGTTATTCCCGAACATTTGGTGCATAACATACAGCCAAATTTCCAGAACTATCAGGGTGGTAATTTCAACTACCAATACGAGCCTCCGTCGCCTCATGTTCAATACCAACGAGGTGAATCTCCTCAACCACAGGTGCTGCCCCAATTTAACCAGTTTGATCAAATTCAGCCGCAGGCACAGGGAGCAACTCAACAAAGACCTTGGGCTGATATGATAGCTGACGTGATGAGAGAGCAGTTTGGGCTCAAACCAAGAGACACAGGAAACATGTATCGGCACCTTTATCCCGAGTGGTTTGAGAGGGTTCCACTGCCTAACCGATACAAAATTCCAGATTTTGGTAAATTCTCAGGGCAGGACAATGTTTCGACGTATGAACACGTCAGCCGGTTTTTAGCCCAATGTGGAGAAGCATCAGCTGTGGATGCTTTAAGAGTCAGATTCTTTCCTTTGTCTCTATCTGGGTCGGCATTTACATGGTTTTCATCATTACCTTTCAATTCTATTCACAATTGGGCCGATCTGGAGAAGCAGTTTCACAGCTATTTTTACAATGGAAGTCAGGAGATGAAACATTCTGATTTGACATCGGTCAGACAAAGGCACAATGAAACGGTTCAAGATTATATCCAGAGATTCACGGATATGAGGAATAGGTGCTACAGTTTGGTCTTGACCGATGCACAGCTAGCCGATTTAGCTTTTCAGGGTTTGATACCTCCAATCCGAGAGAAGTTTTCGGCTCAGGATTTTGATAGCTTGGCTAACCTGGTGCAGAAGGTGATGTTGCATGAACAAAGATTTGCCGATGCAAGAAAGAGTCTAAAGAATGTCAATTATGTTTATCCCTACATGTATGACTCTGATGAAGAAGATGATTCCGAAGTAGCGGCAGCCGAGTGAGCAAGGAGCAAAAAAAGTTGTATCATGTCAGTGGGTGAGGAACTTTGGAAAAGAAGAAAAGTTTGATTTTGATATCACCAAAGCTGATAAAATTTTCGATTTACTACTTCGGGAGAAGCAGATTTAACTTCCTGCCGGTCATGTGATTCCATCGGCTGAGGAGTTGGGGAAAAGAAAATATTGCAAGTGGCATAATTCTACTTCTCATACTACTAATGATTGTAAGGTGTTCAGGCAACAGAATCAATCGGCTATTGAAGGAGGGATCACTCAAAGAAGCCGATGAAGGTTGATGGTAATCCTTTTCCTGTCAACATGGTTCATACGTCTGGGAGAGCAGCCGATGGGGGAAAGCATCGGAATCCGCAATTCAACTCAACCAAAATTATTAATAAATATTTAAAGAGGCATGAGAAGTGGCAGGAGGAATACTATGAAGAAGATGATGGTGGTTTTGATCCTCATTGGGATTGCGAGTTCTTCAGGTTCTGCTGGAATGAGGGGATGAGGTTGCAATCGATTGAAGATTGCCCTGGGTGTAGCAATAGCGCAGGGAGTTCGAGCCGATTTTATAAAGAAGTAATCGGCAGAGTCAGAAGAGAGTTCCTGTTCATCAGAGGTTGGGCCCAGTGCATCCGGATCATTATCAAGAGGAAGGTAAAGATAGAAAATCACAATGGTGTCCTTCTGGCATCTTCACCAAAAATCAAAAGAGAAGGGTTCAAAGGATGAGGAACCGGGAGCGTTTTCAGGAGGTGGAGCAAGAAATTAACCATCGGCCGAGGAAAACAAAGCCCAAGCAGGAGTGGCGTGTTAAGAGTACGGTCATGATAGCCGATGAGGTTGAAGCCGACAAAGCGAGGAGATTAATCAAGGGCAAAGCCGTTGCATCCTCATTGGTAAACATGGTTTTTATGTTACCTGCAGAGTTGTAAGCAAGACAAGCTGATGTTGACGATGTGGAGGAAGCCTCTGCTAGGCTAATTTTGTCGCCGGAGAAAGCAATCTTTGAGAAGCCAGAAGAGACAGAAAATCGGCACCTTAAGCCATTGTATGTCAATCGGTTTGTCAACGGGAAGCCGATGTCCAAGATGATGGTTGATGGTGGGGCTGCGGTAAACTTGATGCCATATGCCACATTCAGAAAGTTGGGTAGGAACACAGATGACCTCATCAAGACTACTATGATTCTTAAAGATTTTGGCGGCAATCCATCGGAAACCAAGGGAGTTCTGAATGTGGAATTGACAATCGGCAGCAAAACTGTTCCTACCACGTTCTTTGTCATCGATGGGAAGGGGTCTTACAGCCTGTTGCTCGGAAGGGATTGGATTCATGCGAATTGTTGTATTCCTTCAACCATACATCAGTGCCTGATTTAATGGCAAGGTGACAAAATTGAGATCGTGCCAGCCGACAGGTCAGTTAATGTTGCTAGTGCCGATTTACCTCTTTGGGAGATGGATGGTATTGATTGCTTGTTTGGAAAAGTTTGGGAGAGATTTTCTAAAGGTGTCCGATTGTGACATACAGCCAATTGAAGACGGAGACCCCAAGTTGTTACTTTGAGGGCGACGTGGAGGGTTCGAATGTCTACACCAAGGGTACGGTAGATGATCTCGATGACAAGCAAGGGCAGGGTTACATGTTGGCTGATGATTTAGAAGAAGTTGATATAGGTCCGGGAGATAGACCAAGGCAGACATTTATCAGTAAGAATTTATCTGCAGAATTTAGAACCAAGTTAATAGAGCTTTTAAAAGAATATAGAGATTGCTTTGCTTAGAAATACTACGAGATGCCAGGACTCAGCCGATCAATTGTTTGAACATCGGCTTCCTATCAAACCAGGGTTTAAACCACATCAACAACCACCAAGGAGGTGCAAGGTCGATATGTATGATGCTATCAAGGCCGAAATTACTCGATTATATGATGCTGGTTTTATTCGGCCGTGCCGATATGCCGAGTGGGTATCTAATATAGTTCCAGTTATCAAGAAGAACGGCAAGCTTAGGGTGTGTATCGATTTTTGAGATTTAAATAAGGCTACCCCTAAGGACGAATATCCAATGCCAATTGCCGATCAATTGGTTGATGATGCTTCAGGACACAAGATTATAAGTTTTATGGATGTCAATGCTGGTTAAAATCAATTTTTTATGGCTAAAGAAGATATTCACAAGACTACTTTCAGGTGTCCTGGTGCAATCGGCTTATTTGAGTGGGTTGTGATGATTTTCGGCTTGAAAAGTGCTAGAGCTACGTATTAGAGGGCTATGAATTATATATTCCATGATCTGATAGGCTTGTTGGTTGAAGTTTATATTGATGATGTGGTTGTCAAATCAAAGGAGGTGCCCTAGAGATGCGTGAGGGCGGCCTTAAGCTCGTCCAGCTGCGCCTGGAGCACGCCAGCCGGTGCGCCACCCTCGCTGTGTAGGGTGACTATAGCCCCGCTGAGCTCCTCAAGTTGCGCCGCTATTGCCACAGTGCGGTCTCCGGTGGTTTCCGGCTCCGGACACAGCTCCTCAGCGCTCGGGCGGTTGTCACCTCCGCCCCCGCGAGGAGCGTCCTCGTGCTCGGCATCATGGTGGCCATCGAGGCTAGCCTCGACGTCGCCTTCCGGCGCGCCACCGGTGGCGCTGTCGTTGTCGCCGCCGAATCGGCTTGGAGCTCGGAGCGTTCTCTGGGGTCGCCCGCGTGGTCCGGTCTTTGTGGTCGCTTTCCTCTTTGGAGGCATGACCCCTCCCTTGCTTGCTTCTTTCTTCTTTCGTCCCCACGGACGACGCCAAATGTTGGGACAAAATCTAACAATCGTCTGTGTATGATCTCTGTATTCAATGCCCTAACTGCGGGCAACGTTTACATATTTATATGGGGTGTACAAAGAGGAAATTACATTGCTACCCAGACTATTGACTAATCTAGGTGACTGGCTGGTAGGCCAGCCTGTGGGTTCTTGGATAAATCTCCTGGTGACAGGAGGGCTGCGCCCATTAAGGAAACGGCGCCAATTCCGAGGACGCCCGCTATTACATGGGTAATGGCGTGCTCCGGGTAATAGCGTACACCATCCCGCCCTCGTCAGCGGTGTCAGAGGTGGTTGGCGGGCGCGTAGTGCATATTTATGTCGTCCCACTACGCGCCCGATCTTCTGTTTCACACCCAGGGCTCTCGAAGCCCTAGTTTCTTCCGAGGCCCTTGGACAACCTCGGAAGCCTTGACTACCTCTGGAGCCCTTGGACCACTCCGGAGGACATGGAGTGCTCCGGAGGACACAGAGTGCTACGGAGGCCCTGTCTGGCCCCGGAGCCCTCGGCAGCTCCAGAGGCCTCTGGTGGCTCCGGAGGACGCGGAGCGTTCCAGAGGCCCTGTCCGGCCCCGGAGCCCTTTAGCGGTGTGGAGATTATGGATACCCCAACCCACATGGCATGTATATCTGACTGGGTATAGGGGTACCATATTCGGTTGGAATATCTTTAGTGAAGGACTCGGCCGTTATGTTAACTTGTATGCCAAGGAAACACCCGATGTCCTTAGTCGGTTACGATTGTAATTTATGTTTACTCGCCTATTCCGTTAGGAATATAGGCTGTATTTTGTAATACGGACTCCTCCTCCTATATAAGGAGGGGTTTGGGTGCCTCTTGAGGCATAACTTTTCTCCCAGATCATACGATCAATAACACACTCGGTGGATCAATCCCCGGACAGGATTAGGGTGTTGCTTCTCATTGAGAGGGCCTAAACCTATATAAATCTCTTGTCTCCTAACCCATCCACTTTTCCAGCTTGATTGCCACCCCCTTTTAGTATTGCTGAAATATTGTTTCGACAGCTGGCGCGCCAGGTAGGGGTAGCATCAAGTTTTTTGCCGATCAGTGCGATGGGATTCGTTTCAGGCGTCGACGACTTCGCCTTCCCACCCGGGCAGGCGTACCGATTCGGCAGCCTCGACTTCATCACCGACAGCTTCGATAAGATTTCTCTTCTCGACTTGGATCCGAACCAGTCGGGAGGAGATGCCATCTCCGCCCCGTTCGGTCTCCCGGACTCGGCCGAGATCTACTCCAAGACTCGGCCGAGATCTATTCAAAGACCATCTTGTCCGAGTTGGCTTCAAACCACTCGGGCGAGATCTCATTCCTTCTCGACTTGGATCCGAACTAGTCGGGAGGAGATGCCATCTCCGCCCCGTTCGGTCTCCCGGACTCGGCCGAGATCTACTCCAAGACCATCTTGTTCGAGTTGGCTTCAAACCACTCGGGCGAGATCTCATCCCTTCTCGACTTGGATCCGAACCAGTCGGGAGGAGATGTCATCTCCGTCCCGTTCGGTCTCCCGGACTCGGCCGAGATCTACTCCAAGACCATCTTGTCCGAGTTGGCTTCAAACCACTCGGGCAAGATCTCATCTACTTCTTTGTGGTCAGATCAAGACAAGGAGGCCTATCCATCGATCCTAATGAGGCTACCCAATGATTTAACTACAAGAGCGTCTTCTTCCCATAGGCCCAGATTGAATCCGGTCTCGACCTCTGTTCAATCTGGCTCCAGGGAAGTCGGCGTGATACTTCAACCCCTTGGAATAGTCTCAACAGAAGAATTGGATGGCTACCTCAGTTCTCCTAGTGTCGACTCACGGCCAATGGAGATCCTCGACTACGATGACTTCGGCTATGACTACAATTTCAGCAACCTCGACGATTTCGACAACCTGGATGGGAATTATGAAGATAACTACACGCCTCTCTTTTTCGGCGTCTTCATGGCTGATAACGAGACAAAGGAGCAACGTCAAGCACGTGAGGCAGAAGAGCTACGCACACAACACGAAGCTGAACGTCGCTAACCGGAAGAGGAATGACAAGCTCAAGAGCAAGCCTGGCTGCAGCGTGAGCAGCAGGAACGCGAGCGGGCAGCAGAGGAGGCGGAGGACCGATGACAGCGGGCATTAGAAGCAGGGCGCCGAGCACGTGAACTCATTGGACAGCAAGACGTTGAGGGAACAACGGTTTTTGGCACCCCACAGCAGAACGCGGTAGCAGCAATCACACTTCTGGATACTCTCCTTAAGGAAGACGTGCCCAACCATGTCCTTAATATCATCAATTAGACGAAGACAATGATTGTTGCGTCATTCCCGGTCAACTCAGCAAGCATTCGCACGCCGACTGGCAGCCGGGTGCCTCCTCTCCGATCTGAAGATTACCACCAGCCAAGCCTCAGCATTACGGCGTCGGGATCTAATCAAAGGAGCAGGGGTCATGCTGAACAATCTGTTCATTCGCCAGCTGGTAGGCATAGAGAGCACCGCGTAGAGCAGCCTCGCTGTTGACGGTCGTTATCAATCAGTTTCGACCGTCAATATTACTAAATCAGGAGAGAACTAGTGATGCTTGCAATGCATAAATATGTTAGAACAATAATATTCCACTAGTATTAGGTTTACTAACCTTTTGCAGAGAATAATCATAAAGTGGAGGAGAATCGACATCAACTCAAACGATAAATCAAAAGGATGATGTCGAAAACAAGAGTTATGCATGAATAGGCCAAGAACTCAGAATTGACACGACAAACTAGGCCAAAATTCACAAGTCTACGAACAGAAGCAATAGAGGGATCGGGCCGAAATTGGTCTGGATCGGGCCGGCCCCAGGTTCGGCCGAACCCTCCTTAGCGCCATCCGATCTAGGGCTTCGCCTGGACGGTGTGGATTAGCCCCCAATGACGGTTGGAGGGTATTTCCGACTATTCCAACCGCCACAACTGTCATTGGGAGGCTGTAAAAGGAGTTGCCATTCTCACTTCAACACACACCTCAAGCAAAAGCTCTCTCATTCCTCTCAAGTTTAGTTTAGTAGTATCTAGCTGGTGGAATAGAATTAGAATAGGAATCAGGAGTCCGAAAGTCTTCGGAAGAGTTCGGGTATAGCTCTAGCAGCTTTCCTTTCCTCTTTTGTAAGCTTTGTACTTTTACTAGAATACTCTTCTATATACATTTATGGTATTGAAATACTTTCCGAGTATATGAGTACCTACTTTACATTATGTTCTTGTTATACTGAATATACGGCAAGCTTATCTGGGAGATGCTTTGGTGCGGGTATAGTGTTTGCTTATGCAATTACTATATGTCATGACGATGATATTAGAGTAGTATCTGGTAGTTTAGACGTGGTGTCTAGATTACGGGATATCATTATTTGGGGTTATATATTGCGGATGAGAGGTGGGCCGCTGATGGTCACAGCTCAGTATGGGTATTCCTCCGCGCCTATATATAATCCTAAGTTAATTTCCTGGAGGGGGTATTCCTCCGTATTTAGCCCCGGCTGGATGGTCATGACGGGCTGTCGTGAGGAACTCGGCAGTCAGGGGTAGCTTCTCGAAGTACCAGGAGGGCATTGGATAGAGGGTATTAGCTAGTATATCAGTCAACTAGAATGTATGTATAATATGTATAATAGAAGTATAGGAATAGATTTCTTTTCTCTTCTTTCCACTTAGCCTAGATAAATTATTAGTTGAGTTCTCTCTACATGATCTTCCCACGGGATAAAATAAATACGATACCCTTGGAATACTCTCGGGTGAAATGCTAAAATGGTATATCCGTGCGCTTGCGGATGAACTCTGTAACCATAATATACCAGAAGTATTTCTGCGCATTGCTGGGAATTATATTCCTAGTAATGTCGTTAAGAAATACCAATAAGCATTTCTGGCGCCGTTGCCGGGGAAGATTCATAATAGAGATTACTTAAACTAATACTCTATATTTACCTCTGTATAATCATTTTCCTTTGCAGGCTAACCTTGGTTGTTTTCACTTTTTATTGTGAAAACAGGGTAGTGCATGACTGGTTTCAACCTGCCGGAAAACTTCCAAGAAAATCCAGAAGCTTTCTTCCGGAGCGTCAGGCCGCGAGTCGTTGCTCCGCGGAAAACTCTATCGACAAAGAAACTAGACGTACCAGCGCCACCAACCTTGAAGACAATGGCCAGCAAGACTGTCACGCCCCGAACTAGCCCCAGGCGGAACTAGCTCGTGACGTTCCAAATTAACCTGTTAATCGATACCAGTCCCAGGAAACAGTGCTGGTATCACAGGAAGACAGCATATCACAGCAACAGAGGTCTCTTTATTATAGAGTAGGATTACAGTTATGTTGGGCTGCGGACAGACCCCGAGCTCACAACTGCATTACAAAAGAGGAAAGCGGAAGCCAAGACTTGGACCAATCATCACAGGCGCGACTTGGGAACTAGGCCGAAACCCTAAAACTCTTCGAAACCAGCTTGCTCCTGGAAGAACTCCTCGTCAGCGGGATCCACATCGCCTTCTTCAGCAACTGGGGGGGGGATTATTTATATAGAGCAAGGGTGAGTACAGGAGTACTCAGCAAGCCATGGGAATTTAAGTGTTTAATGCAAGCTTCAAAGGAAAGGCTGGTGTTTTCACAATTGATTTTAGTTTAAACTCCTTTTTGGAAACATCTAAGTGAGTGCTTCTCAAACGACACGGATGAGACAGTGCGTCTCGTCCGGTCGGAGTATGTGCAATGTATCAGTCTTTAAAACAGGGTTGGCATCCGGCCAACAGCTTTTGAAACGGCCGACAGGCCAACAGCTTTTCAACGGCCATCCGGGCCAACACTTTTGAAACGGCCAACAAGCCAACACTTTCTATGAACGGCCCTCAGGCCAACATCTCTTCAAACGGCCATCCGGGCCCGGCTGATCCCATCAGCCACAGGTTTCCAAACACCGAAACCAAACCACATCAGCTCTTTCACAAGCAGTTGTCAAACAAAACTACGCTAGGAATCACCTCACATCCGCCCATGACCGTGGGCACGGCTGTTCAAACAGTTTGCTAAACCTCTGCAGAGGGGGTACACTTTACCCACACGACATTACTAACCCGAATCAACCAGCCCGTGTACATCGGCCACGTCTGGTTGACCTAAAGGCTTTCATGACAAGGCATTTCGAAAGCCGACACAGGTTCGCCATATGCCGACGAGGGGGGGTCCCAGACCGACAACAGGTTAGGTCCCAGACCATGCTGTGCCAGGAAGCTCGGGGGTCTTCCCCGCCACCACCCCGAAGAATCCACATGCCTCTCGGACATCAAAGCTCCCCCGATTAGCAATTTACTCAGCCAGGGGTGTCCCATACCACCCATGTGGTTGCACATGTCTTATGTTTGGATGAAATTCCAAGGAATCGGTCCTTAATTGCAAGAGCGGGGAACCGTACTCCCAGTACGTTCCCCGGTCCGCGATTTTAGAAACTCATTTAGTTCACAAACACCGACCCAGGCGTCGGGTTTTTCCAAGTCTTTCGTAAAACCTCAAGTTTTACCCATCATTGAATATTTTAAGTTTTGGGGGAGAAGTGTTCCGAAGTGCGTGCCCGAGGGTCCGCACATCGAAGCACAACAGTCGACAAAGGGGATTCAGGTATTCAATAAGTCATGGAGGGTAATTGCAGCAATGTGGGATTGGGGCCGACGGAATAACCCGTAAAACACGGCCAAATACTTGTGTGAGTCCTAACCATGCAATATTTGCGGAAAAGAAATACTTAGATTTAAATTATAGGTGCAAGATGATCAAAGGTGACTTGCCTTGCTCGAGATCTTGAGCTTGATCTTCGAAATCCTCGCACTGCGGGTCTTCGGGCTCCGGAACTACACGCGGAACGGAACAACTCAACAAACAGTGAAAACAAAGCCCTATTATTGACCTCTAAGCGTGCCATTAAATAGATCTCGAGATTTGGAGAATTTTGGAAGTTGAACGGAGTCAATCGGATACACGGTTGAGAAGATATGGAATTTCTAAGTTTATTGGATTTTTGGACTAAAGGAAAAAGGAAAAAGGATTTTAATTAAATCCTTTTAAAAAGAAAAAGAATTAAATTGGAGGAGGGATGCATATTAGACTTCCTCGGGCGGCTTAGGCGCGGCCCAAGAGAAAGAGTCGGCTCGGCCGGGTTTAAATGGGCCGGCCGGCCCGAGAGGCGGCCCAACACGCGCGGGCGCGGGCGGAGGAGAGAGAGGACGCGGGTGGACGCGGTCCACCGCGCGGGACCCACATGGCGGCGGCTTGGTCCATCGTGGACTCGGCGCACGCGGCGCGGGCTAGGGTTAGGGTTCGGGCGCGGCGCACGCGCGCGGTGCGCGGGAGACGCGGGAGCGGCGGGCCCACGCGCAGCCTCTCGGCTCGCGGTGGACCGCGCGCACGGAGGAGCGACGGAGGGAGGGGGCGGCTGACCCGGTCTCGTCCGACGTGGCGCCGACGTGGCGGCCACGTGGGCGAACGGGAGGAGGAAGACGACGACCCGGCCGAAACGAACGGCGGGCGACGGCGACGGGCGGCGGGATGATTCGCGGCGACACGGGCGACGGGGCGAGCACCGGGAGGTCGACCGTGACGAGAGGAAGCGAGCCAACGGCTCGGATGCGCCGGAGGGGGTGCGACGGCGACGAATCGCGGCGACGACCGACGGCGGCGAGAGGAGAGGGGAACGGCGACGGCGGCACGAGAGACAAATTCCCGGCCGTGGGAGCATCTAGGTGACTACGGGAGTTCGAATCTTGCGTCGGATCGGACGGAGGTGAGCCGAGGATGGCCGGCGACGAGCGCCTCCTTCCGAGCTCGGGCGGCGGCGGCGGCGGCACGCGGCGAGCGAAGGCGAGGCTCGGGGCTTCGCCGGCGGGTCGCGGGAATCCTACTCGTGCTACTGACGCAAGCGGAGAGGAGGAGATGGAGGGAGGAGGGAGAACGGAGGGGATTTATACCGAGCGGTGGAGGGCGGCGCCGAGACGAAGGCCGGCGGCGCGGGAGGACCTTTCCGGCTTCGGGCCGGGGAAGAGGAAGAAGCGGAGGCGGCCGGAGTCCCTTCCGCGTCCACGGACGCGGCGGCTTCGACGGCGCACGCGACGGCAGCGAAGGCGAAGGAGGAAGTGGCGGCAATGGCGCGGTGGAGATGGGGAGGAAAATGGAGGAGGGGGAGAGGGTTTTAAGGAGGGCGGCAATGTCGGTTGGCGAAACCGACATTGGGGCGGTCCAAGGCGCTCGGGACGGTCGCGGCGAGGACGGCTGACGCCGGCGGGGAGGAGGGAAAAAGAAAAAGAGGGGAGAAAAGGGCTTCGCCCTTTTGCCGAAACGGGAAAAAGGAGGGGGAAGGAGAGGAGGAGCGGCGCGGCCGAGAGGGGGAGGCGCGCGCGGCTTTGCCTCCGCGCGTTGGACGCTTGCGGAGTGGCGGGGCCGAGGGAGGTGGCGTCGGCGATGACGGCGGCGGATTTGGAGCGGTGCGGCGACAGCGGCGACAGCGGCGGGGCCGGGCGATGACGACGGCGGTGACCGGCCGGTCGGCCACGATGTGCGCGCGCGGGGGCGGCAGCCGAAGGCGGTGCGCGGGCGGCCTGCTTGCGCATGCGCTCGCGCGGGTGCGGGGGCACGCGAGGGAGGAGGAGAAAGGAGAGAAAGAGAGGATCGGCTCGGGAGGCAGCCGAGAGAGAGAGAGAGAGAGAGAGAGAGAGAAAGAGGAAGGGGCGGGGCCCACTGGCAGAGAGAGAGAGAGGAATGGGGCCCACGAGCAGAGGGAGGCAAAATAGACTTTTGCCTAGGGTTTGAATTTGGAGGAATTGGATTGGAATTTGGAATTCGACGGAGGATCGGAGACTCGAGATCGGGGATTGGCACGGCGACTGACAAACAAACAAGAAAGCGGATTTTCGCATATAGGGTTTTTAAGAATTAATTTTCCCGCTAGGCGCCACGACGGAACGGGCGCTACAGACCAACCCCCCTAACAAGAATCTCGACCCCGAGATTCAGCACCTAAGGGAGCAGCTCCGGAAACTCGGCGCGGAGATGATCTTCTCGTTCCCAGGTTGCCTCATCTTCAGAATGGTTGCTCCACTGGACTTTGTAGAACTTGATGGTCTTCCTGCGAGTCTGACGTTCTGCCTCTTCAAGAACTCTGATCGGTCTTTCCTTGTAGGTCAGATTCTTTTCCAGCTCGATGTTGCCCAGGGGAACTTGTTCTTCCGGAATGCGCAGACACTTCTTCAACTGAGACACGTGAAACACGTCGTGCACATCTGCGAGACCTTCAGGTAACTCAAGCTGATAAGCCACTTCGCCACGTCTGGCGGTTATGAGGTAGGGGCCGATGTAGCGGGGAGCTAACTTGCCGGACATCCCAAACCTCTTCATTCCACGGAGGGGTGATACCCGTAGGTACACATGATCCCCTACTTCGAACTCAAGGTCTCGTCTTCGATTGTCAGCGTAATTCTTCTGACGGTTCTGAGCTGTCTTTAATCGTTCTCGGATCAGCTTAACCTGTTCTTCTGCTGCCTTGAGTATATCAGGTCCGAATACCAGTGCTTCGCCAACCTCATTCCAGCACAAGGGAGTGCGGCATTTTCTTCCGAACATTGCCTCATTTGGCGACATCTGAATGCTGGCCTGATAACTGTTGTTGTACGAGAACTCGGCATACGGCAAACAACGGTCCCAAGTGCCTTCGAAATCCAGAGCACACGCACGAAGCATGTCTTCTAGGATTTGATTTACTCTTTCAGTCTGACCATCGGTCTGCGGGTGGTAAGCTGTACTAAAATTTAGATCGGTTCCGAGAGCCTCATGCAACTGCTTCCAGAACCTTGATGTGAACTGAGTGCCTCGATCTGACACAATCTTCTTGGGACAGCCAAATCTACATACGACGTGCGTCATGTAGAGTTCTGCCAGTTTCTTTCCATCAAAGGTGGTTTTCACTGGCACGAAATGAGCTGACTTCGTGAGTCGATCCACGATTACCCAGATGGAGTCATACCCGCTAGGGGTTCTCGGCAAACCGGTGATGAAATCCATTCCGATTTCTTCCCATTTCCATCCAGGAATTGGTAACGGTTGCAGCAGTCCGGCTGGCCTTTGATGCTCTGCTTTGACTCTTTGACAAATGTCGCAAAGGGCTACATATTCTGCGACATCTCGTTTCATTCCTGCCCACCAGAAGTACGCTTTGATATCCTGGTACATCTTCGTACTTCCTGGATGAATGGAGTAGGCGGATTCGTGAGCTTCTTTTAAAATGAGATCTCTCAACTCCTTCTTGGCCGGTACACAGATACGTGATCCGCACCAAACTGTGCCTCGATCGTCTATGGAGAAATCGGTGTCCCTTTTCTCCTGTATTCTTTTTATCAGTTCTTTTATCCCTTCATCATCCTTCTGAGCTTCTCGGATTTGTGATTCTAGGGTAGGTTGTACTGTCAAGCTGGCAGGGACACCTGACTGTACCATGGTCAGTCTTAACTTCTCCAACTCTTTGCACAGGCGATCTTGGTCAGGCCATATTTGAGCTGCATTGCAATAGGTCTTGCGACTTAACGCATCAGCGACCACATTAGCTTTACCGGGATGGTAATGAATTCCTAGATCATAATCCTTGATTAGTTCCAGCCATCTTCTTTGTCTCATATTTAACTCGGTCTGAGTGAAGATGTACTTAAGGCTTTTGTGATCGGTGTATACTTCACATCTGTTCCCGATTAAATAGTGTCTCCAGATCTTGAGAGCATGAATTACGGCTGCTAGCTCGAGATCATGGGTGGGATAGTTGACTTCGTGAGGCCTGAGCTGCCTGGATGCATAGGCCACAACCTTTCGTTCTTGCATTAGGACACATCCTAAGCCTTGCCTTGATGCATCACAAAAGATTTCGAAATCTCTTCGGATGTCTGGCAGGGTGAGGACTGGAGCGGTGGTCAATCTTTTCTTCATTTCTTGAAAACTGTTTTCACATGCTGCTGACCATTCAAACTTCTTTTCCTTCTTCAATAGCTCGGTCATAGGTCTTGCTAGCTTAGAGAATCCTTCGATGAACCTTCGATAATAACCGGCTAGGCCAAGGAAACTGCGGATCTCTGACACATTCTTAGGCGGATTCCAAGCAAGTACGGCTTCAACCTTGCTAGGGTCTACTTCAACACCGTTGGAGGAGATCACGTGTCCAAGAAATGCTACTCGGTCCAACCAGAATTCGCATTTCGAGAACTTGGCGAATAGTCGATGATCCCTGAGCTTTTCCATTATCAATCTTAGGTGTTCAGCATGTTCTTCCTCACTCTTGGAGTATATCAGGATGTCATCAATAAATACCACAACAAACTGGTCCAGGTATTCCATGAAGATCTTGTTCATCAGGTTCATGAAGAATGCCGGAGCATTGGTGAGTCCGAAGGACATCACTGTGAACTCATACAGACCATAACGCGTTGAGAAGGCGGTCTTTGGAATATCTTCAGGTCTGATTTTCAACTGGTGGTAACCTGATCTTAAGTCGATTTTGGAGAAAACTTTTGCTCCTTTGAGCTGATCGAACAGATCGTCAATCCGTGGCAACGGGTACTTGTTCTTTATAGTTACTTCATTTAGGGCTCTATAGTCAATTACCATTCTCTCAGAGCCATCCTTTTTCTTGACCAGAAGTACTGGGGCTCCCCAAGGGGACGAACTAGGTCGCACGTAACCTTTACTTTCCAGTTCTTCGATTTGCCTTTTGACTTCTGCTAGTTCATTAGCTGCCATTCGGTAGGGTCTTTTTGCAATTGGTGCGGTGCCTGGTGCTAGTTCTATGGCGAACTCAATTTCTCGGTCTGGTGGCATACCCGTTAATTCTTCTGGAAATACGTCGGGGTATTCACAGACTATGGGCACTGATTCCAAGGGAATGGCTTGCAAACTGGCTAGAATAGACCGACTTGCAGTGGGGGTGTTAGGGGTAAAGCGGACTTGCTTTCCTTCAGGTCCTTGCAAGGTGATGGACTTCTCAGCACAATCTATCTGTCCTTTGTGCTTAGCCAACCAATCCATCCCTAGGATGATGTCCAAGCTTTGCGAGTCTAGGACTATCGGTTTGGCTAGGAAGTCAACTTCCTCAATTCTAAGGTTAACTTCCGGGCATATTTTAGTTGCCCTTATATCCCTTCCAGGGGAATGTACTATCATTGGTATTCTCAAATTTTGGGTTTTCCAACCATTTCTTTTCACAAAAGCTTGCGATATGAAGGAGTGGGAAGCTCCTGAATCAAACAGAACTATTGCGGGTACGGAGTTGACAGGGAACATACCCATTACGACGTCTAGAGCATCCTGGGCGGTCTCAGCTTGAATGTGGTTCACTCGGCCTCGACCAAAGTGGTTGGAAGCACGAGAACCTTGTCCACTCGCCTGAGGGCTAGGACGAGTTTGAGCTACCGCTGGAGTAGGAGTTCTGGCTGTGCTGCCATTAGCATGTCCTGAGTTGGTGCTGGGAGGATTCTGAGGGCACTGCCTAGCGAAGTGACCCATCTGTTTGCACCGGAAGCACTGGACTGCTGACGGTCCTGACGGTGATTTGAAGGAGGTAGCACTGTTCGGCGCAGTATTGCCACTTGGGGCATGCTGCTGCGGCTGAGGTGCTGGACGGTTCACCTGCTGTCGAGGGGCATAGCCTGGCTGGCGGTTAACTTGAGTGACCGACTGGTGATATTGCATGGGTTGTCCAAAGCGAGGGCGAGGTGCGCCTCGGGAAGAATTGCCCTGATGGTTAGACTTGCGTTTCTTATATTCTTCGGCGGCCTCTTTTCTGGCATCCTCAAGCAGTAGTGCCTTGTTGATCATATGCTGAAAGGTGGGGAAATCATGAGCAAGCAACTGGAGTCTCATTCCAACTGCGACACCTTTCAGGAACTTCCTGATCTTCTTCTTGTCTGTATCCACTTCCTCAGGAGCATACCGAGCCAACTTGTTGAACTGACTCAGGTATTCATTTATGCTGCTATTGCCTTGCTTAAGCTTGCTGAATTCCTCTTTCTTCATATCAATGGCGCTTTCGGGCACATGAGCTGCACGGAAGGCCGTAGCAAACTCATCCCAAGCAATGTTAGTGGGGTCAGGGTGTGCATTGCAATAATTCTCCCACCAATCTGCAGCAGGTCCTCTTAGCTGGTGAGAGGCGTAGAGCGTCTTCTCAACGGAAGTGCACTGCACTAAGTTGAGTTTTCGTTCAACATCCTTCAACCAATCGTCAGCCTCAACGGGCTCGACGGTCTGAGTGAATTCTGGCGGACGAGACCTCAGAAAGTCTGTTAGCTTGGGCCTATTGTTACCCATGTGAGGATGGCCATTTCCATGCGCATTATGCTGAAAACCGGCTATAGCTGTGGCTAATCCTTGCAAGATCTGTGTCTGAACTGCCATCAAGTGTTGCATGTTATTCTCAACATGTGGTGGGGATGGGATGCGTTCTTCTCCAGAGTTGTGACTGGCGGTGTGGTGAGAGCGGTGAGACTGTTCCACTTCTGCAGCACGAGAAACTGAGCGATGCGAGCGGTTGCTGCGTTGGGGTTGCTCGACTTCTGCATTGCGGGAAGCTGTATGGTGCGAACGGCTGCTGTGGTGAGATTGCTCATTATCTGACTCATGATTCGCTTCTATCTCTGCTCTTCTTTCCTCAAAACCGAGGCGGGCTGGTGCACGAGTAGCACGGCGGGGGCGACTAGCCATCTAAACTCCCAGAAGAGGGCGGGGTGAGAATCAGATAAGCACTTAGAGAAGGCAAGAAACAAAATAAATAACAACTAGATAGCACACACTAGGCATAAACTGGTTTTCTCAAATCATAAAGACACCTGATACAACGGGTGTGGACAAGTCACAGAGCTACGCCGAGCTTGACTGTACGCACACCTCCTAGGAGAACCAGACTACCAAACAACACCCACATCAAACACACGCACGCACTACCTCGCCACGACTCCAAGAGAGTTGGCGGCGGAACAAAAGGGCCTATCACACGGACGGCTGCTGAAGACTGACTCCTCTACTCCTCGTCTGCCTGGCTGCCTCCTGTAGTCGCCTCCTCTGTCGAAGAGACGTCGATCGGCTGAAGCGAAGAGACCGGCGGTACCTGTCGAGGGCCGGCAGCAGCACGGGCCGCTGGCGGTGGGGGAGCCGGGTGGTCAAAGCGGAACACCGTGGAGGAACCAACGACACGCTTCCGCGCAGTGCGGATAAAGCGTGGGCCACGGCGGGAGGAAGCAACGGGAGTGTGTCCTGGAGTGTAGGAAGGGCTAACTGGGTGAGGGTAGGGGGAGTACACGGGTGAGTACGGCGCACGCGAGCTGGGGGAGCGCGGGCCACTGGGAGTGCGGGCAGAGCCGCGGGAGCTGTGGGAAGACAGGTGGCTGGCGTGGCAGAGGCGGCCTGAGTCCCAAGAGACAGTGTCAACTGAGGTGACACCCTCCTCGGCTAGGCGGGCCTCCAGGGCTGCGTAGCGGCGGGCAAGGGAGCGGTAAGCCTCAAGGAGCAGGTCGTGCTGAGTGGCCTGAGCCTCTGAAAGCTCGACCATGCGAGTCAGCACTGGCTGAGACTCGCTGTACGGACAGGGGTACCTGGCGTCCGTACGGCCGGAAGGGAGGCGTGGAAGCTGCCGGAAGGCAGAACCTCCGAGACGGTGACCGTAGTCGTGGGCCAGACGACGAAGCGCAGTCCAGGAGAGGTCCTGGTACGCGATCTGGAGAGTGGGCCTGGCCACAGTGAAGTGGTGGGGGCGAAGGCCGGCTCCGTGTATACCTCCACGAGGGTAAAGGTACACAGAGAGCTCACAGCGAGGGGGAGTGCGGTCCACAGAGTACCCCGTGTACTCGGGACACGAGAAGCCAAGGAAGCGGGCGAGGTCACGAAGCTGAGCGACGTGGTGACCCTCACCAAAACCGTGGGAACTGAAGCTGGCGTTCACTGCCATCTACAATTTTGAAAGAGGGAGAAAAGATCAGTAACCATTTTAGAAACAAACTACTGAAAATAAAGGGAAAGCAGGAAACCTTATCTTTTCGCAAATAATTTTGAACTTAGTATCCTTAGGGTCGTCCTAAGCGTCGGGTTTCGTCCTAGGGCCAAGCCTGTGCTCTGATACCATCTCTTGTCACGCCCCGAACTAGCCCCAGGCGGAACTAGCTCGTGACGTTCCAAATTAACCTGTTAATCGATACCAGTCCCAGGAAACAGTGCTGGTATCACAGGAAGACAGCATATCACAGCAACAGAGGTCTCTTTATTATAGAGTAGGATTACAGTTATGTTGGGCTGCGGACAGACCCCGAGCTCACAACTGCATTACAAAAGAGGAAAGCGGAAGCCAAGACTTGGACCAATCATCACAGGCGCGACTTGGGAACTAGGCCGAAACCCTAAAACTCTTCGAAACCAGCTTGCTCCTGGAAGAACTCCTCGTCAGCGGGATCCACATCGCCTTCTTCAGCAACTGGGGGGGGGATTATTTATATAGAGCAAGGGTGAGTACAGGAGTACTCAGCAAGCCATGGGAATTTAAGTGTTTAATGCAAGCTTCAAAGGAAAGGCTGGTGTTTTCACAATTGATTTTAGTTTAAACTTCTTTTTGGAAACATCTAAGTGAGTGCTTCTCAAACGACACGGATGAGACAGTGCGTCTCGTCCGGTCGGAGTATGTGCAATGTATCAGTCTTTAAAACAGGGTTGGCATCCGGCCAACAGCTTTTGAAACGGCCGACAGGCCAACAGCTTTTCAACGGCCATCCGGGCCAACACTTTTGAAACGGCCAACAAGCCAACACTTTCTATGAACGGCCCTCAGGCCAACATCTCTTCAAACGGCCATCCGGGCCCGGCTGATCCCATCAGCCACAGGTTTCCAAACACCGAAACCAAACCACATCAGCTCTTTCACAAGCAGTTGTCAAACAAAACTACGCTAGGAATCACCTCACATCCGCCCATGACCGTGGGCACGGCTGTTCAAACAGTTTGCTAAACCTCTGCAGAGGGGGTACACTTTACCCACACGACATTACTAACCCGAATCAACCAGCCCGTGTACATCGGCCACGTCTGGTTGACCTAAAGGCTTTCATGACAAGGCATTTCGAAAGCCGACACAGGTTCGCCATATGCCGACGAGGGGGGTCCCAGACCGACAACAGGTTAGGTCCCAGACCATGCTGTGCCAGGAAGCTCGGGGGTCTTCCCCGCCACCACCCCGAAGAATCCACATGCCTCTCGGACATCAAAGCTCCCCCGATTAGCAATTTACTCAGCCAGGGGTGTCCCATACCACCCATGTGGTTGCACATGTCTTATGTTTGGATGAAATTCCAAGGAATCGGTCCTTAATTGCAAGAGCGGGGAACCGTACTCCCAGTACGTTCCCCGGTCCGCGATTTTAGAAACTCATTTAGTTCACAAACACCGACCCAGGCGTCGGGTTTTTCCAAGTCTTTCGTAAAACCTCAAGTTTTACCCATCATTGAATATTTTAAGTTTTGGGGGAGAAGTGTTCCGAAGTGCGTGCCCGAGGGTCCGCACATCGAAGCACAACAGTCGACAAAGGGGATTCAGGTATTCAATAAGTCATGGAGGGTAATTGCAGCAATGTGGGATTGGGGCCGACGGAATAACCCGTAAAACACGGCCAAATACTTGTGTGAGTCCTAACCATGCAATATTTGCGGAAAAGAAATACTTAGATTTAAATTATAGGTGCAAGATGATCAAAGGTGACTTGCCTTGCTCGAGATCTTGAGCTTGATCTTCGAAATCCTCGCACTGCGGGTCTTCGGGCTCCGGAACTACACGCGGAACGGAACAACTCAACAAACAGCGAAAACAAAGCCCTATTATTGACCTCTAAGCGTGCCATTAAATAGATCTCGAGATTTGGAGAATTTTGGAAGTTGAACGGAGTCAATCGGATACACGGTTGAGAAGATATGGAATTTCTAAGTTTATTGGATTTTTGGACTAAAGGAAAAAGGAAAAAGGATTTTAATTAAATCCTTTTAAAAAGAAAAAGAATTAAATTGGAGGAGGGATGCATATTAGACTTCCTCGGGCGGCTTAGGCGCGGCCCAAGAGAAAGAGTCGGCTCGGCCGGGTTTAAATGGGCCGGCCGGCCCGAGAGGCGGCCCAACACGCGCGGGCGCGGGCGGAGGAGAGAGAGGACGCGGGTGGACGCGGTCCACCGCGCGGGACCCACATGGCGGCGGCTTGGTCCATCGTGGACTCGGCGCACGCGGCGCGGGCTAGGGTTAGGGTTCGGGCGCGGCGCACGCGCGCGGTGCGCGGGAGACGCGGGAGCGGCGGGCCCACGCGCAGCCTCTCGGCTCGCGGTGGACCGCGCGCACGGAGGAGCGACGGAGGGAGGGGGCGGCTGACCCGGTCTCGTCCGACGTGGCGCCGACGTGGCGGCCACGTGGGCGAACGGGAGGAGGAAGACGACGACCCGGCCGAAACGAACGGCGGGCGACGGCGACGGGCGGCGGGATGATTCGCGGCGACACGGGCGACGGGGCGAGCACCGGGAGGTCGACCGTGACGAGAGGAAGCGAGCCAACGGCTCGGATGCGCCGGAGGGGGTGCGACGGCGACGAATCGCGGCGACGACCGACGGCGGCGAGAGGAGAGGGGAACGGCGACGGCGGCACGAGAGACAAATTCCCGGCCGTGGGAGCATCTAGGTGACTACGGGAGTTCGAATCTTGCGTCGGATCGGACGGAGGTGAGCCGAGGATGGCCGGCGACGAGCGCCTCCTTCCGAGCTCGGGCGGCGGCGGCGGCGGCACGCGGCGAGCGAAGGCGAGGCTCGGGGCTTCGCCGGCGGGTCGCGGGAATCCTACTCGTGCTACTGACGCAAGCGGAGAGGAGGAGATGGAGGGAGGAGGGAGAACGGAGGGGATTTATACCGAGCGGTGGAGGGCGGCGCCGAGACGAAGGCCGGCGGCGCGGGAGGACCTTTCCGGCTTCGGGCCGGGGAAGAGGAAGAAGCGGAGGCGGCCGGAGTCCCTTCCGCGTCCACGGACGCGGCGGCTTCGACGGCGCACGCGACGGCAGCGAAGGCGAAGGAGGAAGTGGCGGCAATGGCGCGGTGGAGATGGGGAGGAAAATGGAGGAGGGGGAGAGGGTTTTAAGGAGGGCGGCAATGTCGGTTGGCGAAACCGACATTGGGGCGGTCCAAGGCGCTCGGGACGGTCGCGGCGAGGACGGCTGACGCCGGCGGGGAGGAGGGAAAAAGAAAAAGAGGGGAGAAAAGGGCTTCGCCCTTTTGCCGAAACGGGAAAAAGGAGGGGGAAGGAGAGGAGGAGCGGCGCGGCCGAGAGGGGGAGGCGCGCGCGGCTTTGCCTCCGCGCGTTGGACGCTTGCGGAGTGGCGGGGCCGAGGGAGGTGGCGTCGGCGATGACGGCGGCGGATTTGGAGCGGTGCGGCGACAGCGGCGACAGCGGCGGGGCCGGGCGATGACGACGGCGGTGACCGGCCGGTCGGCCACGATGTGCGCGCGCGGGGGCGGCAGCCGAAGGCGGTGCGCGGGCGGCCTGCTTGCGCATGCGCTCGCGCGGGTGCGGGGGCACGCGAGGGAGGAGGAGAAAGGAGAGAAAGAGAGGATCGGCTCGGGAGGCAGCCGAGAGAGAGAGAGAGAGAGAGAGAGAGAGAGAAAGAGGAAGGGGCGGGGCCCACTGGCAGAGAGAGAGAGAGGAATGGGGCCCACGAGCAGAGGGAGGCAAAATAGACTTTTGCCTAGGGTTTGAATTTGGAGGAATTGGATTGGAATTTGGAATTCGACGGAGGATCGGAGACTCGAGATCGGGGATTGGCACGGCGACTGACAAACAAACAAGAAAGCGGATTTTCGCATATAGGGTTTTTAAGAATTAATTTTCCCGCTAGGCGCCACGACGGAACGGGCGCTACAAAGACTCTTCGCGAGTTCGCTGCTCCCTCTGCTGACAATGTGGCTGTCGGGCCGCAAGTCAACGTAGGAGATATGGATTTTGACTTAAAGTCCACACTCATCACGATGGCGTAGGCTAGCCCGTTCTCCGGCAAGCCAAACGAGGATGCCAACGCTCATTTGCAACAATTCCTGGAGATATGTAGCACGTACACCATCAAAGGACGTCAGTCCCGACGCCGTCAGGCTGTGGCTGTTTCCGTTCTCCCACCTCGGGAGAGCGAAGCAGTGGTTCTATGCCAACTGTGCTGCTATCAACACCTGGGATAAATGCTCTACGGCATTCCTCTCAAAGTTCTTCCCGATGGGCAAAACCAACGCCCTTCGTGGATGAATTTCTAGTTTCCTGCAAACAAGGGACGAGTCCATTCCGGAAGCAAGGGAACGACTGCAGGAGTACGTGGCCGCCTGTCCTCATCATGGGATGGACGACTGGCTGATCCTGCAGAACTTTTACAATGGGCTCACCCCGATGTCCCACGATCACCTGGACGCCGCAGCTGGAGGAGCGTTCTTCTCTAAAACGGTTCAAGGAGCCATTGAATTAATAGAGAAGATGGTCTCCAATATGGGTTGGAGCAAGGAATGACACCAGACCCAACAGCGAGGCATGCACACCGTCAAGGAGATGGAATTACTCGCTGCCAAGCTGGACCTCCTCATGAAACGCTTGGACGACCACGAGAAATGGCCACAAGGCATCGTCAAGGCCTTGGACTCACACATCACGTGTGAAGTCTGCGGCGGCCCGGGTCATTCTGGGAACGACTGCCCAGAAACCCGTGAGGAGGCGATGTACATGGGCAACAACGGGTATCGTCCACAAGAAGGTCAGGGGTGGAACCAACCACGCCCATATTATCAAGGAGGTAATAATGACGGTAACTTCTCTAACCAGCCCTCCTTGAAGGATCTTGTTTTTGCACAAGCTAAAACCACCGATACGCTAAGAAAAAAGCTTGCTGCTAATGATAAGATCCTAGAGAACATAAATGTCAAATTAGATGGCTTTGCTTCCTTATTTCAAAACCAGCTGAGCTTCAATAAAATGATAGATACCCAGTTAGCTCAGTTGGCATCTTTAGTCCCTGCAAATGAATCTGGGAGGATTCCGGGGCAACCCGACTCCTCCACTAAAAATGTCAAGGCGACCACGACGAGGGGAGGTAAGTCCACTCGTGATCCACCGTATCCTAACCCTGCAGGAACTAATGGGATGTCAAAGGAAGCGTCATCTAATGACTCGGCTGACAAGGAAATTCAGCCGGAAAAGACCGTGCCGCAGGAGTACTGCGACACACGGTTGCTGTCGTTTCCCCAACGAGTGAGGAAACCGTCGGTAGACGAGCAGTTTGCTCGTTTTTTTGAAGTAATCCAGAAGATGCAAATCAATGTGCCATTGTTGGACGCTATGCAAGTGCCGACATATGCCCGTTATCTCAAGGACATACTTAACAACAAGAGACAGCTCCCAACAACGGAGGTGGTCAAGCTGATGGAACACTGCAGCAACCTGATACTCCACAAGCTCCCGGAGAAGAAGAAAGATCCGTGGTGTCCCACGATCACCTGCTCGATCGGGGCACAACAATTCGACCAGGCCTTGTGCGACCTTGGAGCCAGCGTCAACGTCATGCCAAAGGACGTCTTTGACAAGCTCAACTTCACGGTGTTGGCACCAACACCGATGCGCCTCCAACTGGCTGACTCGTCAGTCCGTTACCCGACAGGAATAGCGGAGGATGTGCCAGTCAAGATACGGGATTTCTTCATCCCAGTTGACTTTTGGTGCTAGACATGGACACGGGAAAGGAGACGCCGCTCATCCTGGGGCATCCGTTCCTTAGCACCGCAGGGGCCAACATTGACGTGGGAAGGGGGAGCATCCGTTTCCATATCAACGGGAAGGAGGAAAAGTTTGAGTTTCAACCGAGGACGGAACAATGCTCCATGGTCAGAATCAAGTACGGGCCGAACCCGCAGAATATTCAAGATGTCGAAGTGGAGCCACCCAAGACGAATAGCCTGGTGAGGTTTATGCAGAACTTCCTGGAAAAGGAAACAACAATGCCCAGGAACCGTTATTGGAGGACGCCGGTGAAATCACCTATACCGGCCAAGAAGTTAGAGTAGTCGACTCAGAGGAAGCCGTCTTCTGCATCGAAATCAAAGAAGGTGTGGAGGAAGAAACCACAGACGCCCGCTCCATCACCTCCGGAGACGGATGGAAAATCCGTGAACTAAATAGAAAGGAGGTACGGTCTTGCACTTCGGACTTTAAATGACGCGACCTTCGCCAACAGGGAAATTGGTATGTATCCGCATATCTGCTTTCAACAATTTGAATTTCTGCATCATCACATGTTTAAATTTCAAAATTGCATTTAGGGTTTTTGAATTTGGAGGAAATTCTTCAAATGAATTTTTCAGAGCAAACCAAAATAAAATTTTCAACGAAAATTCACTATGCCACGACCACACTGACCGTTGGATTCCAACGGCCGAAAGTAGGGCCGGTTGGACCCACCAGGGGTTCGGCCGAACCCACTAGTTCGGCCGAACCGGCCAGGCAACGGTTACCTGCCATTTTTGGCAGGGTAACGGCTAGTGGGTCCCACATGTCATTTCTGACCGTTGTGGGTACCCTATAAAAGCCAGCCGGCCGAGAGAGGGGACTCCACCCCATTTCAACACATTTTCATTCCCTCTCCAAAGTTTGCTCTCAAGTTCATTCAAGCTTTAATAGTTTTCCTCAAGTTCAAATCATTTAGTTGCATATATACAAGTTGCTTTGGTGAAACTAACCGGCGGGTGAAACTCTTGTCATTTCTAACCCCCGCCGAGTTAGTCCGTTCTCGCTCCATGTGCAGTATGTGGAGGCGAATGTCTCGTCTGTTCAAGGGGTCAGGCTCTCCATCAAGTCGTCATGACGAGTCTAGTATTTGCTCATCAGCTGATGTCTCGATGGAAGACGCCGACGCTCCGCGACAACTCCTGAACGACGCTGACCTCGACCTTGTCAGTGATCAGGAGAGACAAACCTACTACATGCTGAGCGACCGGGAGTATGCTCACACACGAGAATACTCATCGGAGTTGTTGAAAAAGATAGGTATGGATGTTGAATTTCGTTCTATTTGGAAAGCTGTTGGTTGGCAGAGATTTGTTGTGGTAGATGAGCCTGGCTATCATTTGCTTACTTTGCAATTTCTGTGCACTTTGAAAGAAATAGAAGATGGTATTTCTTTTCGCTTTTTCCGTAAGGAGTTCACGCTCACATGGAAAGGCTTGAGTACACTTCTTGGTTTTCATGATTCCTGTAAAATCGATCTCCAGAAAGGAATTTCTGGGTTCGAGAAAAATAGGTTTTGGAAAGATATTTCTGGTGCTCCAATTTGCAAGAAATCTAGAACAAATGATATCCATAATCCTACACTTAGGCTAATGCACAAATGGATTGCTATGATTTTGTTTCCTAGAAGTGATCTGAGACCCATTAGGGGAGCTGAATTAATTATCATGTTTGCCATGGTTAGAAAAATCAAAATTTCTCCTATGAAATGTATGATAAGGCAATGGTTAGAAAGTATAAAGTTCTCTGCTCCTGTTGAGTGCACTTCTCTGATTACACGGATAGCAAAAGGGCTAGGGGTCGTTAGCGACCAGATTGTTTTTATCTCAGCCGCTCGTCTGCGTATTGATGAGGCTTATCTAGTGCAAGGGCATATTTTGAAACATGGAGCAGATGGATCTTTGATATACTTTTTCCCCGGTTGTACAAATGAAATCCTGTTGCCAAATGCGGGGTATCATTTGTACAACTGCCATGAACTAACCATTCCCCTGCATACCATAGAAGAATCTCGTGCAGGTGGAACATACAGGGAGACGCGCAACATGACAAGGAACGAACAAGGAAGTTCATCATCCTCGACACCCGTGCAGATATATGAGGCAGGTTGGGCACCAACTGGGGATGCACCCGGATGAACCCAAGCTCCACACCATAGCATCGGAGTCTCAACCTGGACAAACGCCAATGAGGACCGGTGGCATGCGCCTCATGACATCCACTGGGGGGATAATTAACCTCCCAGATCAAGTGGTGTTCCTCCATCTCCAAGTGAATGGTGCTCAAGTGGCTCTCGTTGGGACTTGGGTGAAATCACTAGGAGAATGGACACCCTTGATGTGCAGATGGGGGAGATCCAGTACAACCTCACGGAACACATAGCTCAAACGCAAGAATGGCAACAATCTGCTGATGCTCAGTTCGCAAACATCAACAACATAATGCAGCAACAGCACGATGACCTTCAAGCGTACTTTCGCTTTCAGGGGTTCAATCCTTATCAAGGACCCTGAGCGAAAGCCAAGCTTGGGGGGAGACATCGCTCCCCCCACTAAGGTAACTTGTATCCCATTGCATATTTCCCTTGCCAATTGCATATTTGCTTTCCAATTGCATCTTATAAAACTTGAAAACAACATAAAAATTGGTAAAATAAAAAAATACCAAAAAGATAGGATAGGTTTGAGTCATGCTAGGTAAGACAAGCTAGTTCTCTTTGTTGAAATGATGAATAGTTGCTCTGTTTTATATCTCTGATATATGGGTTCTTGGTAAATACTCTCTCAAAGATTAAATATAAGTAGCCAACAATTATCCGGGAACCTGAGGTAAATGGGCTGCACTTACTGATCTAAGTCTAAGCTGTTGCGAGATATGAGATTGTAAATATGAGTTGCTATGATCCTGATACTAGTTTGACTTGAATTCCGGATGTTTTGTTTTTCAAAATGATAAAATTGAGGGTTCCTCATTTGATATAAATTCCTACCAGAGCCAAAAGTGTGCTATCATTATTAAACCATATACATTTTGGTTGCTTGCCATTCCATTGAACTTTGTCAAACTCTTGTGACTTGTGTAGATACTTCTCATGCTCTATGATCAAGATCATACACCCACATATATGCACATGCTAAACTCCTACACTGGGAGCTAAGCAATATTCCATTCCATATCCACATAAATTCTCCATGCTTTCATGTGCTTTCCTCTCCGAAAAAGCAAAATCCTTTTCAGAAAAAAAAGAGAAGGGAAAGGCATGGTATCTTTGGGATATACAGCATAGTAGCAACTCCTGATCAACAACCAAGTCTTTGTTTCCTTTCGTCCTTCACTCGGGACGAGCAAAGGTTCAATCTTGGGGGTTTTGTTGACAGTCGTTATCGATCAGTTTCGACCGTCAATATTACTAAAACAGGAGAGAACTAGTGATGCTTGTAATGCACAAATATGTTAGAACAATAATATTCCACTAGTATTAGGTTTACTTACCTTTTGCAGATAATAATTATAAAGTGGAGGAGAATCGACATTAACTCAAACGATAAATCAATTGGACGATGTCGAGAACCAGACTTATGCATGAATGGGACAAGAACTCAGAAATGACATGACAAACTAGGCCAAAATTCACAAGTCCGCGAGGAGAAGCAACAGAGGAGGCCACCAGCCGAAATTGGACTGGATCGGGCCGGCCCCAGGTTCGGCCGAACCCTTCTTAGCGCCATCCGATCCAGGGCTTCGCCTGGACGGTGTGGATTAGCCCCCAATGACGGTTGGAGGGTATTTCTGACCATTCCAACCGCCACAACCATCATTGGGAGGCTATAAAAGGAGTTGCCATTCTCACTTCACTCACACACCTCAACTAAGAGCTCTCTCATTCCTCTCAAGTTTAGTTTAGTAGTATCTAGCTGGTGGAATAGAAATAGAATAGGAGTTGGGAGTCCGGAAGCCTTCGGAAGAGTTCGGGTATGGCTCTAGTAGCTTTTCTCTTCTCTTTTGTAAGCTTTGTACTTTTATTAGAATACTCTTCTATATACATTTATGGTATTGAAATACTTTGAGTATATGAGTACTTACTTTACATTATATTCTTGTTATACTGAATGTACGGCTAGCTTATCTGGGAGATGCTTTGGTGCGGATATAGTGTTTGCTTATGCAATTACTCTATGTCATGACGATGATATTAGAGTAGTATCTGGTAGTTTAGACGTGGTGTCTAGATTACGGTATATCATTATTTGGGGTTATATATTGTGGATGAGAGGTGGGCCGCTAATGGTGACAACTCAGTACGGGTATTCCTCCGCGCCTATATATAATCCTAAGTTAATTTCCTGGGGAGGGTATTCCTCCGTATTTAGCCCCGGTTGGATGGTCATGACGGGCTGTCGTAAGGAACTCGGCAGTCAGGGGTGGCTTCTCGAAGTACCAGGAGGGCATCGGATAGAGGGTATTAGCAAGTATATCAGTCAACTAGAATGTATGTATAATATGTATAATAGAAGTATAGGAATAGATTTCTTTTCTCTTCTTTCCACTTAGCCTAGATAAATTATTATGAGGATGAGTAATAATGCTTGTGTGTCACTCTACCCTTGGATTATCTTAACCCCTGCTTAGAATATGAGTATCACAATTAATATATAAATTATTAGTTGAGTTCTCTCTACATGATCTTCCCACGGGATAAAATAAATACGATACCCTTGGAATACTCTCGGGTGAAATGCTACAATGGTATATCCGTACGCTTGTGGATGAACTCTGTAACCATAATATACCAGAAGTATTTCTGCGTCATTGCTGAGAATTATATTCCTAGTAATGTCGGTAAGAAATACCAACACTCGCTCGCCACGTTGCCGGCAACCCGTCGATCTTCGCGATACGATCAACCGTCGTCGGGCAGAAAGAGGCCATCTCTCACACCATTCACTGGACCGCCATGACGACAATGCGAACTGTCACGCCCGGAAATTCACAAGTAATTTCCAAACTAATTTGTGCATTAAATCGAGGTACACAAACTGACAATTTAATATACAGATTCATCAATTTAACTAAAACGATAAATACTTACTTAAGAGGCACTTAGTCCTCGTCATGAAGAAAACTGTAGCGGAAAATAAAATCTAGCGAAGCTCCGGCTCCACTCCCACAGGCAGCTCAACTGGGGTATAAGCCAAACGCCTTCTCCTTCGCAACTTGTCTTCAACTGAGGTTTGATTGATTATTGCAAGGTGAGCATATGACATACTCAGCAAGCCACACAGCAAATATGCAAGTGCACAAGGATACCAAAGGATGGCATAATATAGGGCTCATTTGCAAAAGCAGCATTTAGCAAACAATTGAGAATTGTAAAACAGTAGAGTAATTAATCATCAATATTAGTCAACACTGAACAACACACCCATGCTGCACAGGCCCAACCATCCTGAACAACCATACCCGGCTGTACAGATCTATCTCCAAACCAGGAATGTACCATTCCAAACCAGGAGCTAATCAAATTATTACCAGTTATAGCATCATTTATTATGGTGAGAAGTGTGAGACTAATCATGAAAGACACTGTTAGACCCGCCCATAACCGCGGGCACGGCTATTCGAATAGTTTTACTCTAGCCAGAGGTGTACCTCTGTACCCACAAGACACAGCCCCACAAAATGTCACCATGCGCCTCGATACCACCACGGTACCTCGGAAAGGAGCTGTGACAGTACCCCTCGCACAACACAACTCAAAGCAGTGCACCGTTCCTGGATCATAATCACCCCCTTATAAACAAGGCATGGACTCCCCAGCGACCCCCGTGGGCTTATCTCCGCCACTTCTTAGTCTGGTGCTCCGCAATGAACCATGCTATATGAAAGGTAAAGCCGATGCCCATGCTGACTTGTGGTTGGCACGGTTAATGTTTCACAACCGAAACTCGTGAACCGGTCCTTAATTGTCATGAGCACGACTGTAGACCCCCGATTTTGGAAATCGGAAATCTTCTGTGTTTATCCGTACCAATCCCTGGATCAGTAGTTGGTACACACATACATAGTTGGATCACAACATATCACGAATGAATTCAGGTTAAAAGAGTTAAATACTTACATTAGGGCCAGGTAGGCCAACAACTATCAGAGAACAACAGCGGAAGACAAAATAATATAAGGGCCCGGTTAACATGCCACAGGCAGTCGACTGGGGAACGAGACCTAGAACAAGACCGCACTCCGATCATCTTGTTGGATACGCAAGCGTACCGACAAGGGCTTCTCTTCAACACTCTCCTAAAAGATATATAAATAGCAAGGGTGAGTACCAACCGTACTCAGCAAGCCACCACAGCAACAATGCACATGATAGGGGTATTCAAAGGATGGCTATGGTTCTTTTGCGCAAAGCAAGTTTTGTAATTCTTTTCACAAGCCTAAGACCTAGCATAGACTGATCAAATTTTAGTACCAGTATTCACATTAAACAACGACGGTTCTGTCCACCATCCATTGTGATCCCAAGGATAGCTTCCCGCCATTGAGTCGTCATGGTTTTCTGAGGACGTCCACCTTCCCTCTTCTCAGGAAGTGGCTCCATCAGCATAAAATCATCATGCAATAACCCATCCCACACAGGTTTAAGAATTCAGAGTCTAGCCAAGTGTAATACACGTCCCGGTGCTCAATAACCGCGAGCACGGCTATTCGAATAGATTTGGTTTACTCACACTGCAGTGGATGTACACTTTACCCGCACTCCGCGACTGCCCAACACATGAGCCTCGTCCCAACACATGAGACGCGTCACGGCAAAGCTTTTCGATAACCTCGCATTGGCAGTACCCGCTCCATGAACTTGACATCCTCATACACTCTAGGCGCCCGTTTCTAGCAGTGTGAGGAGTTCTGGCGCACCCGGGAAAGAAGAACTCACACATGTATTAAGTTAATTAGGTTTAAATTCTCACGTGGCAGTCCTACCAATGGCGACACCACTGTAGACACCCGCCTCGCGGTTCTACCAATGGCTGCCCCACCGTAGAGCCCCTGCCTCACACATCAAGAAACCACTATGCATGGATACTGCCTCTGCTCAGCTATCTATTCCGCTAGGTCTATACCCATACGAGAAGTGCGGTTGTACGGGAGTCGTTTCATGCTTAACTTCATGGCTCGGTCCTTAATTGACCGGGGACGGTACTAGCCTTTTCCGGATACCACCCAAATCCTCCGTCCGCCCCAGTCGAAAAACATTTGTTTTATTTTGTTTCTCTTTTCACAAATCATGTCATCAACATCAGGGCACTGTGGCGCTCATGCCTCCACATGCCGTTTCTCAATTACCTTCCCAAAGGTAATTGCCCAAGCATATAGCATTTGATAAATATGAGTATGCAAGATTCTAGAATAGCATTGCTAAGCAATTGTCATAATTGACTAGGGACTCATACGTAAATGGGGTTACAAGGGAAATAATAGGCAAACAATCATCAAGGCATGGCTTAATCACAAGTGGGATGTATATTATTGCATGCAATTTTATTTGTAAACAAAACAATTTCGCAATTGGGATCAACATGTTCAAGGGATAGTGATGACTTGCCTGCTCAGGATAGTCCTTATTCTTGATATAAATCTTGACCAACCTTCACTTCCTGGAAGCTGCAGACGTTGCCTCACGACTAACCGATACACCAAGTCTATAATACGCGAGAAAAACCAATATTCAAACAACAATCAAATATGCACAACAAAATGTACTTGTTAGGGTCGTACCTAGGGTTGCTCATACTATTATTGCTTGCTAGGGAATTCCAATCACGCTAAGGGCTAATGTTTCTTAATCTTATCGTGGTCTATTTAGGAGTTAACTGACATAGCGTTTATGGGATGCATATATATCTGGCTAATTGGTGGTTTAGTCTAGCTAATGGCTATGGGGGATTATGGTTACACATGCATCTATAAAAACGGTCACATACTAGAGATTATGTTGTTAGATGGATTTAGGATTAATCAAAATAATTATAGGGAATTATTTGTATTATTATTTTATTGATGGAGGTTTTACTTTAGTTGTGAACATATTTTTCCTTGTCACAACAAATTATGAAAGGATAATAATTATCCATGCTTTAGAGTTGTTTTAGGATAATCATATTATGGTTACAGATTATCCCTTAATGAACGATCCTAATTTACAGTTGAACTAAAATTATAAGTATATGAGGTCAAGATTTATAACTAGTACTTATCTAACATTCATGTTTGTCATATAGTCCCTCTAATTTAATATATGCAACAAGCAAATTATTACTATACCGTATAGTTATAATGGGATGTACAGCACAGGTGTGTGCACAATGTCTTAATATCGAATCGTTTATCTGAATAGTTGCTATTTACTATAAGCTATTTAGTACATGTGAATAAGATGGCTTTATTTGGTTAATGGATGTCGACCATATCGCATATATATATTATCCCATCCGACATGATGTTGTACCGACTACCTTAATTTTAAGTGGTCCGACTACAACTAGCTCAGTTATTAATCTCCTTAAACAAGTTAAAGATTCAATATGTGTTTATATTTTAGTTACATAGTATGAGGTTATACTTTATGCAAATAATTTATAAGTCATGGATTTTAGTTATATTTGGATATAGATTAATAAATAGCACTAACACTTTCCTATATATCCATTAATTTGAAGGATTGATTATAACTAATTTATGTGGTCGCTGCTGTGACAAAACATATTAAAGGTAGATATGCTACTGTATAATATCCATTCTTATTTATTGGCACACTATCTAGGTTAACTATTATCTAATCATTTAATATTAATTAATTTATGACCATAAGTATATTTCATTAAATAGTGAATTATATACCAGTGGAAAGCTTATGAATTTAGACGAATTTAGGTTCAAGTTTCACTCAAATCCGAGTTAAATATCGGACGGAATCCTAAATTTATCTTATAATATCAATACGATTTAATTTTAGTCTATGACTAAATGATTAGATATAATACGCGTCTAAAATCCCTATAATTACATCCGAATTCCCATCGTGAATCAATTACTTATAGAGATTACCTCCAAATAATCTACAAAAAATCTATAAGAATTCATCTGATTGTTTTTAGTTATTAATTTTATCTAAATTTACTATCGCGAATTGATTTCTTATAGAAATTACCAAGGATAATTTATATTTTATATTCACTTTTGCAATTCTAATGATTATAATTAATCCACAATTAAATTCCAATTTATCTTAAATTTTCTAGATTTTTTTAATCGACCTCTAAGAGGAGGGGGGGGTGGCGGGGGCTCCCCTCTCTCTCTCTTTCTTTGGGGGTTTCCCCTCGCGGGGCGGGGCTTCCTTTTTCCTCTCTCTCTTTCTCTCTCTTTCCCTTTCCTTCTCTCTCTCTCTCTTCCTTTCCTTCTCTCTCTCTCTCTCTTTTCCTTTTCTTTTTCTTCTCTTCCTCTCCTTTCCTCCTCCCGGCTTCTTTCTTCTCCTCTCCCCCGGCTGCTCCCTTTCTCCCTCTCTCTCTCGCGACGGCGGCCAAACGAGGGGAAAGGGCGGCGGCTTACCTAAGAGGCGGCGACGACGGCGGCACGAAGGCGGCGGCGAGGCGCCGGGGCACGGCAGCGGCGGCGCGGCGGCGGAATGTGGCGTCGGTGGAAGGGGAGAAAAAGGATAAAGGGGAGAAGGGGGAGAATGGCGTGGGGAGGAAAGGGGGAAAGGGAAGGGGGTATTTATAGGGCTCGGGGGAGGGGCGGCCGGCTTCAAACGACGACGGGACGGCGCGGCGCGGCGATGGGATGGCGCGACGTGGTGACGGGAGAGCGGCGACAGGACGGCCGCGCGGCGGGGTGCATGCGCGAGGGGACGGGCGCGCGGCGGCTCGGGGCGCGAGGCCGACGTGCGGCGACGAGGGACGGGCGCGCGAGGCGACGGCAAAAAGGAGGGGCAAAGCGACGTGCGGGACGGCCGACGCGTCGACATGTCGGGCGGCGGTGCGGGGCGACGGCAGGGCGACGTGCAGGACGGCCGACGCGACGACGTGTCGGGCGGTGACGGGGGCGACGGCGATGACGATACGAGCGGCGCGGGGCTCGACGCGGCGCACGCGGGGCTCGAGGGCGCGTAGGCGGCAGCGGGGGTGCGCGGCTCGGGGTGCAGGCGCGACAGGACGGGGAGGCGGAGCGGCATGGCGACGACGATGCATGCGCGGCGGCGGCGACGACGCGGCGCGGCACGCGGGAGACAGAGCGGCGTGCAGCGCGGGGAGGGGCTCGAGGCGTCGGCGATGCGACGGCGACGGGACGGGAAGGCGAAGCGGCGCGGGGTGAGGACGACGGCGTCGCGGGTCGTGCGGGGCGACGACGACGCGTGCGGCGCGGCTCCGGGGCTCGGGGTGACGGCGCGTGCGCGGCGGCGACGATGGCGCGCGTGCGGGGCTCGGTGCGCGGCGCGCGGCGCGCGGAATGGGCGCGCGGGATGGGCGGCAGAGGAGGGGGCCGGGTTAGGGAACCCGTCGAACACCTCGCGCGCAATGAACAGTGCTATTTCCGAATTTCCCGATTTTAGCCCATTTTCCATTTAAATTTAATTTTGAAATTTCTAAATGTTGTAATATTAATTTTTATTCATTATGTGTGTTATTCCAATTACTGAATTCATCCTAAGTTAATTTTACTCATATTTCATTTATTTATTTGAATTCTTGATTAGTTGTTTAATTCCTATTCCATTCGCGTTTAAATTAAATTGATACGAATATGATCGCGAAATTATTTTATTTATATCAATCCACACTTAATCTTTATTCTAAATTATATTTATTTTACACGGATAGGTTCAATCTATTTATTCCATAAATAGTAAATTGAGATTCAGCACAATATTAACCTAATCGTTTAACTAAACTCCCACGCATTCTTGTTTATATATAAAGCCTAATTTGGTTGATATGACCATTGCCCTATACGAGTGATTTTCATGTCCTGAGGAACTCGGCGAAATGTTCTAACTATCAATCTATATATTCTGGTGAATTACTTATTTATAAACACGATCATTATAGTGGTGGTCATCATTTTATGTGTTCTTATATTTCATGTGAGACTGGATTCAAATGAATTAGATTTGATCTCACTATTTCTTTTAGCTAATCATGGCATCAAGCCATCAGCACGGTTTGAATATTTAACATTTTAATCTATGATTCATAATAGAAACTAATATTTTATTTGGCTTGCTTTCTTGTGCACTAATGTATTCTTGTATCGTATATTTATTGTTCAGGTGTACGTCATTAATTTGATTCTCCATGGTTATAATTTATATTTGGCAAGCAATGACAACCATAACACCCAGCATGATGCAAAAGTTTTAAAAAGTTCGAAATTTTAGTGACTTTTATTGTCTTGAATTTTCAGGATGTTACAAACCTACCCCCCTTAAAGGAATCTCGTCCCCGAGATTTAGTGGGACTGCGGAGACATTAAACTATTTTGGCTTAAATATTGTTCGACAACAAACATGCTAATCAAAAGTAGGAACTCCCAGGTCTTCGTGGCTTCTGGATGTCATGAGTCGATGAGCGAAGCGAAGCGACACTCTTTGTACTTCCGCCGTCTTGGTCAGCAACGGACTTAGTTAACAGTCTTGGGGTACATGATCCGTCTTCTCGCAGAGGAAGCACGTGATCTTCGTTGTAGGGCATTCTCCGTTTGGATGGTCTTCGTCACAGTAGGGGCATTGAGTAACGCAATTACTACCGTAGTGTCCTACCTCTCCGCAACGACTACATGCCTTAATCTTCAAAACTTCTTTGGATGGGTCTGGAACTCTATCCTCTTCCGGGCTGATCTGTGAAGGCAGTGTTTCTTGTTCTTCATTGGTGTCTTGAGTACAGCCTATCGCATAATGTCCAAATTGTCCACAAGAAAAACAACAGCCATCTCTCTTTCGTTGCCATAGTTGTAGCTCTTCAACTTCTTCAGGCAAATCACCGATTTCTATTCCCATTTTACTGAGATCGAGTTCAGCATATGTTATTAGTGATGACGCTTTTCTTTTCCGTTCTCCTTTCCACCAATGCTGTGTAGTTCTTTGTCTAGGAAATGGTTGACACGGAAGTTTTGGATTCCCTGAACAGGACATTGGCGTTGGTAATATTCCTGGTCTTATATTGTATATCGGGTGGCAAGGCAATTTCCTTCTCGGTCCAATTCTCAACCTTCTTTGGGGGCATTTATTGGCATAATGTCCATTCTCACCACAACCGAAACATGTGACATTTGTCTTCCGTCTTGCCGTAATCAGATGGCAGCTTCCATTTGCAGGGTATTGCTTTAGGTGATGTAGATTGATGGTGTAGCCTTCAGGCTTTAGTGAGGCTTGGACTTGTTCTTTGTCACTGGAAGCTTGGGGAGGATCTTCAAAGAGTAACATGGGCTGGTTTGCTCCCACATTTTGGAGGTCTTGTAAGTTGGAGGAATTCTTGTCTCTCGGTGTTAGTTGTTCCATCATCTTCTCGTCCTATGGTAGGCTTATTTTGTTAGAAGCTAGTAGGTTGAAGGTTAGTAAACTATTATTCTTGGCATCAATAGTAGCATGACAATGCTGAATTGTTGTTTTTGCACTTCCTCTATTCAATCCTTCGTTCCTTAACACATTATAAATCTTATCTACGATTTATTGTCATACGGTGCTGAATTTACTCAAAATTCCTTGTATAGGGGTGAATAGAACTTGATATGTTGTATTCCTTATCCATATTTTCACAAGTTATTTGATTCTCTTGAGGTTTCTCCACTTAGGCTACCCCCCTTAAAATAAGAAATTTTGAAAGCAATTTAAAAGAAGATATGCTTTTGCGTTCGCAACAAAATGATTTTGCACAAATATCCTTTCGAAGTGATGTTTGCAAAACATTTAAAATTTTCAAGAGATGCATTTTCTCCCTAAATATAATTTGAAAATAGATTTTTCAAGTAAGATTTTGTATAATCATACATATGTTTAACAAAAAGTAACATGGTAACTAAAAACTTTTGTAATCAATTTTTCTTTCAAATCGACATTTGATTTTATTTCGCAAAAGAAAACTATTGCCAATAGGGCCAAGATACCATATAGTTTGTATGCATGGTTCATAGTTGAAACAACAATACTCTTGAACACCTCAACAGAAAACTCATGAAAGCTTTAGGCAAACAGTTATTGAAATTCAACTTGGAAAACCTCTTGAAAGGCTGTTTTTTTTCAAAGACATGCTCTCAAAACTTGGTTTTGAATGAAATCCTATTTTGGAAAATTTTACAACACATTATTTGGAATCAAAATTTCACAAATAATTTTCAGAAAAAATTTTCTTTTCAAGCTAATTTTGACCATTCTCAAAATTTAATATAATTTCAGAGCGGCTTTGGGGACAATTTTGCAATTACATAGTTTGAAACAAACATTTCCTTTCTTTTTGAAGCAATTTTTCTTTGTAAGACTATATTTCAAAATGCAAAAATTCATTTGTTTTTCAATATTTTCTAAAGACAACTCATAAAACAAAGTTTTAAGGGGATTAAATCCATATAAGTTTGACTTGTCCTTGAAATTTTGAAGCAACCCTAAAGCTAAAATCCAATAAATTCAAATCTCTTTCATCCTTCGTCCATGTACTCTTATCGAAAACATGGTTCCTTTTATTAAATTTCCATATATGCACACCATCTTATGTTCCTTTTTGATCCATAATCTTCAGATCCTTGTATGTTTATGGAGACAACCTAGCATTCTTGCCGGGCTTTCTCATAGATACGCAGTTTGTTTCTTTTCTCTTTATTGTTCTTTATGAACTCCCATGTCGCAGGTAGAGCTTCTATGGTCACTAACGGCTTAGTCGAGACTTCACTTCTACTATACGAGTGTGTGACTAGAGGAAACTAGTACTAACAATAATGAGTTATCATGATTGATGAGTTAATTTCTGATATTTTCTCTTTTTTTTTTTTTATAACATGATGCAATCGTCTACTTTCGAGGATGAGGTTTCGGCACAATCAATAATATTCCTATAGCGTCTTAATTGCTTTCGGTTCTTATCCTAAAATTTTGAAATGTGGATGAGAATATAGAACCAATATTTTTCAATCATAAATCACGTGGTAAAATCGCCTTGCCAAAGGAATGGTTGAGATGTAAGGTATTAAAATAATTTTTCTTTTTGATGTATAGGAATCAGATATTTTTGAAGAAAGGTAAGATGAGAAACCACGTTTGAATGTTTTCACAACCTCTTCTTTTGCATTTAAAAATACATTTGTAAAATATAGGATCCTTAAACTAACGGCCATTCTATCTAGGGTCTCGACCTACAGTCGATATGCTCTGATACCAACCCTGTAGACCCCCGATTTTGGAAATCGGAAATCTTCTGTGTTTATCCGTACCAATCCCTGGATCAGTAGTTGGTACACACATACATAGTTGGATCACAACATATCACGAATGAATTCAGGTTAAAAGAGTTAAATACTTACATTAGGGCCAGGTAGGCCAACAACTATCAGAGAACAACAGCGGAAGACAAAATAATATAAGGGCCCGGTTAACATGCCACAGGCAGTCGACTGGGGAACGAGACCTAGAACAAGACCGCACTCCGATCATCTTGTTGGATACGCAAGCGTACCGACAAGGGCTTCTCTTCAACACTCTCCTAAAAGATATATAAATAGCAAGGGTGAGTACCAACCGTACTCAGCAAGCCACCACAGCAACAATGCACATGATAGGGGTATTCAAAGGATGGCTATGGTTCTTTTGCGCAAAGCAAGTTTTGTAATTCTTTTCACAAGCCTAAGACCTAGCATAGACTGATCAAATTTTAGTACCAGTATTCACATTAAACAACGACGGTTCTGTCCACCATCCATTGTGATCCCAAGGATAGCTTCCCGCCATTGAGTCGTCATGGTTTTCTGAGGACGTCCACCTTCCCTCTTCTCAGGAAGTGGCTCCATCAGCATAAAATCATCATGCAATAACCCATCCCACACAGGTTTAAGAATTCAGAGTCTAGCCAAGTGTAATACACGTCCCGGTGCTCAATAACCGCGAGCACGGCTATTCGAATAGATTTGGTTTACTCACACTGCAGTGGATGTACACTTTACCCGCACTCCGCGACTGCCCAACACATGAGCCTCGTCCCAACACATGAGACGCGTCACGGCAAAGCTTTTCGATAACCTCGCATTGGCAGTACCCGCTCCATGAACTTGACATCCTCATACACTCTAGGCGCCCGTTTCTAGCAGTGTGAGGAGTTCTGGCGCACCCGGGAAAGAAGAACTCACACATGTATTAAGTTAATTAGGTTTAAATTCTCACGTGGCAGTCCTACCAATGGCGACACCACTGTAGACACCCGCCTCGCGGTTCTACCAATGGCTGCCCCACCGTAGAGCCCCTGCCTCACACATCAAGAAACCACTATGCATGGATACTGCCTCTGCTCAGCTATCTATTCCGCTAGGTCTATACCCATACGAGAAGTGCGGTTGTACGGGAGTCGTTTCATGCTTAACTTCATGGCTCGGTCCTTAATTGACCGGGGACGGTACTAGCCTTTTCCGGATACCACCCAAATCCTCCGTCCGCCCCAGTCGAAAAACATTTGTTTTATTTTGTTTCTCTTTTCACAAATCATGTCATCAACATCAGGGCACTGTGGCGCTCATGCCTCCACATGCCGTTTCTCAATTACCTTCCCAAAGGTAATTGCCCAAGCATATAGCATTTGATAAATATGAGTATGCAAGATTCTAGAATAGCATTGCTAAGCAATTGTCATAATTGACTAGGGACTCATACGTAAATGGGGTTACAAGGGAAATAATAGGCAAACAATCATCAAGGCATGGCTTAATCACAAGTGGGATGTATATTATTGCATGCAATTTTATTTGTAAACAAAACAATTTCGCAATTGGGATCAACATGTTCAAGGGATAGTGATGACTTGCCTGCTCAGGATAGTCCTTATTCTTGATATAAATCTTGACCAACCTTCACTTCCTGGAAGCTGCAGACGTTGCCTCACGACTAACCGATACACCAAGTCTATAATACGCGAGAAAAAACCAATATTCAAACAACAATCAAATATGCACAACAAAATGTACTTGTTAGGGTCGTACCTAGGGTTGCTCATACTATTATTGCTTGCTAGGGAATTCCAATCACGCTAAGGGCTAATGTTTCTTAATCTTATCGTGGTCTATTTAGGAGTTAACTGACATAGCGTTTATGGGATGCATATATATCTGGCTAATTGGTGGTTTAGTCTAGCTAATGGCTATGGGGGATTATGGTTACACATGCATCTATAAAAACGGTCACATACTAGAGATTATGTTGTTAGATGGATTTAGGATTAATCAAAATAATTATAGGGAATTATTTGTATTATTATTTTATTGATGGAGGTTTTACTTTAGTTGTGAACATATTTTTCCTTGTCACAACAAATTATGAAAGGATAATAATTATCCATGCTTTAGAGTTGTTTTAGGATAATCATATTATGGTTACAGATTATCCCTTAATGAACGATCCTAATTTACAGTTGAACTAAAATTATAAGTATATGAGGTCAAGATTTATAACTAGTACTTATCTAACATTCATGTTTGTCATATAGTCCCTCTAATTTAATATATGCAACAAGCAAATTATTACTATACCGTATAGTTATAATGGGATGTACAGCACAGGTGTGTGCACAATGTCTTAATATCGAATCGTTTATCTGAATAGTTGCTATTTACTATAAGCTATTTAGTACATGTGAATAAGATGGCTTTATTTGGTTAATGGATGTCGACCATATCGCATATATATATTATCCCATCCGACATGATGTTGTACCGACTACCTTAATTTTAAGTGGTCCGACTACAACTAGCTCAGTTATTAATCTCCTTAAACAAGTTAAAGATTCAATATGTGTTTATATTTTAGTTACATAGTATGAGGTTATACTTTATGCAAATAATTTATAAGTCATGGATTTTAGTTATATTTGGATATAGATTAATAAATAGCACTAACACTTTCCTATATATCCATTAATTTGAAGGATTGATTATAACTAATTTATGTGGTCGCTGCTGTGACAAAACATATTAAAGGTAGATATGCTACTGTATAATATCCATTCTTATTTATTGGCACACTATCTAGGTTAACTATTATCTAATCATTTAATATTAATTAATTTATGACCATAAGTATATTTCATTAAATAGTGAATTATATACCAGTGGAAAGCTTATGAATTTAGACGAATTTAGGTTCAAGTTTCACTCAAATCCGAGTTAAATATCGGACGGAATCCTAAATTTATCTTATAATATCATACGATTTAATTTTAGTCTATGACTAAATGATTAGATATAATACGCGTCTAAAATCCCTATTAATTACATCCGAATTCCCATCGTGAATCAATTACTTATAGAGATTACCTCCAAATAATCTACAAAAAATCTATAAGAATTCATCTGATTGTTTTTAGTTATTAATTTTATCTAAATTTACTATCGCGAATTGATTTCTTATAGAAATTACCAAGGATAATTTATATTTTATATTCACTTTTGCAATTCTATGATTATAATTAATCCACAATTAAATTCCAATTTATCTTAAATTTTCTAGATTTTCTTAATTAATTT
>ALNU03000003.1:0-119319 GCA_000576495.2 Oryza glumipatula
ATTAATGCCGATATTGGCACACGTGGGTGCGACGTTATATAAAGGAATGACAAAGTTAGAAAGCACCAAAAACATGATTTTTGGACATATTGTAGTGTATTGGGTGCGCTCGTGGCAAAACTCACTTCGTGACTCGCGCGGCAAAGTTTTGTCAGTTAATGACGATATTGGCACACGTGGGTGCGTTGTTTTTAACCGGAATCAAAAAGTTCAAAAAGCAAAAAAAACTTGATTTTTTGGACATATTGGAGTGTATTTGGTGCGTTCGTGGCAAAACTCACTTCGTGAATCGCGCGGCAAACTTTTGTCAATTAATGCCGATGCTGGCACAAGTGGCACCGTTGTTTTTAACCGGAATGAAAAAGTTCAAAAGCGCCAAAACATTATTTTTTGGACACAATGGAGTGTATTGGGTGCGTTCGTGGCAAAAACTCACTTCGTGACTCGCGCGGCGAACTTTTCTCAATTAATGCCGATATTGGCACACTTGGACGCGTTGTTTTTAACCGGAATGAAAAGTTCTAAAAGCACCAAAACATGACTTTTGGACATATTGGAGTGTATTCGGTGCGTTTCGGCAAAAACTCACTTCGTGACTCGCGCGGCGAATTTTGTCAATTAATGCCGATATTGGTACACGTGCGTGCGTTGTTTTTTAACCGAATGAAAAAGTTAGAAAAGCACCCAAACATCATTTTTGGGACATATTGGAGTGTATTGCGTGCGTTCGTGGCAAAAACTTACTTCGTCACTCGCGCGGCGAACTTTTGTCAATTAATGCCATATTGGGCACACTGGGCGCGTTGTTTTTGACCAGAATCAGAAAGTTCTAAAAGCACCAAAACATGACTGTTGGACATATTGGAGTGTATTGGGTGCGTTCGTGGCACAAACTCACTTCGTGACTCGCGCGGCGAACTTTTGTCAATTAATGCCGATATTGGCACACGTGGGCGTTGTTTTGTTTTTAACCGGAATGAAAAAGTTAGAAAAGCACAAAAACATCTTTTTTGGACATATTGGAGTGTATTGCGTGCCTTCGTGGCAAAAACACACTTCAAGACTCGCGCGGCGAACTTTGTCAATTAATGCCAATATTGGCACACGTGGGCGCGTTGTTTTTAACCAGAATCAGAAAGTTCTAAAAGCACCAAAATGACTGTTGGACATATTGGAGTGTATTGGGTACGTTCGTGGCACAAACTCACTTCGTGACTCACGCGTCGAACTTTTATCAATTAATGCCGATATTGGCACACGTGCGTGCGTTGTTTTTAACCGGAAAAAAAGTTCAAAAAGCACAAAAAACATGATTTTTGGACATTTGGAGTGTATTGGTGTGCTGCTCGTGGCAAAAACTCACTTCGTGACTAGCGCGGCGAACTTTTCTCTCAATAATGCCGATATTGGCACACGTGGGTGCGTTGTTATATACCGGAACGAAACATTTCAAAAAGCAGAAAAACATGATTTTTGGACATATTGGAGTGTATTGGGTGCGTTCGTGGCAAAAACTCGCTTCGTGACTCGCACGGCAAACTTTTGTCAATTAATGCCGATATTGGGACACGTGGGTGCCATGTTTTTCAACCGGAATTAAAAATTCAAAAAGCACCAAAAAATGATTTTTGGACATGTTATACCAGAATCAAAAAGTTCAAAATACACCAAAATATTTTTTTGGACATATTGGAGTGTATTGGTTGCGTTCGTGGCAAAAACTCACTTCGTGACTCACGCGGCGAACTTTTATCATTAATGCCGATATTGGCACACGTGGGTGCGATTTTATATACCGGAACGAAACAGTTCAAAAGCAGAAAAAAACATGATTTTTGGACAAATTGGAGTGTATTGGGTTCGTTCGTGGCAAAACTCACTTCGTGACTCGCGCGGGCGAACTTTTGTCAATTAATGCCGATATTGGTACACGTGCGTGCGTTGTTTTTAACCAGAACGAAACAGTTCAAAAAAGCAGAAAAACATGATTTTTGGACATATTGGAGTGTATTGGGTGCGTTCGTGGCAAAAACTCACTTCGTTACTCGCGCGACGAACTTTTGTCAATTAATGCCGATATTGGCACACGTGCGTGCGTTGTTTTTAACCAGAACGAACAGTTCAAAAAGCACAAAACATGATTTTTGGACATATTGGAGTGTATTGGGTGCGTTCGTGTGGCAAAACTCACTTCGTGACTCGCGCGGCAAACTTTTGTCATTTAATGCCGATATTGGCACACGTGGGGCGATTTTTATATACCGGAACGAAACAGTTCAAAAAGCAGAAAAACGTGATTTTTGGACATATTAGAGTGTATTTGGTGCGTTCGTGGATAAATTTCACTTCGTGACTCACGCGGCGAACTTTTGTCAATTAATGCCGATATTGGCACACGTGGGTGCAATTTTATGTACCGGAACGAAACAGTTCAAAAAGCAGAAAACCATGATTTTTGGACATATTGGAATGTATTGGGTGCATTCGTGGCAAAAACTCACTTCGTGACTCGCGGGCGAACTTTTATCAATTAATGCCGATATTGGCACACGTGGGTGCGATTTTATATACCGGAACGAAACAGTTCAAAAGCAGAAAACAAGATTTTTGGACATATTGGAGTGTATTGGGTGCGTTTCGTGGCAAAAACTCACTTCGTGACTCGCGCGGCGAACTTTTTAATCATTAATGCCGATATTGGCACACGTGGTTGCGATTTTATATACCGGAACGAAACAGTTCAAAAAGCAGAAAACATGATTTTTGGACAAATTGGACTGTATTGGGTTCGTTCGTGGCAAAAACTCACTTCGTGACTCGCGCGGCGAACTTTTGTCAATTAATGCCGATATTGGTACACGTGCGTTGCGTTGTTTTTTAACTGGAACGAAATAGTTCAAAAAGCAGAAAAACGTGATTTTTGGACATATTGGAGTGTATTGGGTGCGTTCGTGGCAAAAACTCACTTCGTGACTCGCGCGGCGAACTTTTGTCAATTAATGCCGATATTGGCACACGTGCGTGCGTTGTTTTTAACCGGAACGAAACAGTTCAAAACAGAAAAAACGTAATTTTTGGACATATTGGAGTGTATTGGGTGCGTTCGTTGCAAAAACTCACTTCGTGACTCGCGCGGCGAACTTTTGTTAATTAATGCCGATATTGGCACACGTGGGTGCGATTTTATATGCCGGAACGAAACAGTTCAAATGCAGAAAAACATAATTTTTGGACATATTGGAGTGTTTGGGTGCGTTCGTGGCAAAAACTCACTTCGTGACTCGCGCGGCGAACTTTTGTCAATTAATGCCGATATTGGCACAAGTGCGTGCGTTGTTTTTAACCGAAACGAAACAGTTCAAAAAGCAGAAAAACGTGATTTTTGGACATATTGGAGTGTTTTGGTGCGTTCCTGGCAAAAACTCACTTCGTGACTCGCGCGGCGAACTTTTGTCAATTAATGCCGATATTGGCACACGTGGGTGCGATTTTATATACCGGAACGAAACAGTTCAAAAGCAGAAAACATGATTTTTGGACATATTGGAGTGTATTGGGTGCGTTCGTGGTAAAAACTCACTTCGTGACTCGCGCGGCGAACTTTTTCAATTAATGCCGATATTGGCACACACGTGCGTGCATTGTTTTTAACCGGAACGAAACAGTTCAAAAAGCAGAAAAACGTGATTTTTTGGACATATTGGAGTGTATTGGGTGCGTTCCTGGCAAAAACTCACATCGTGACGCGCGCGGCGAACTTTTGTCATTTAATGCCGATATTGGCACACGTGGGAGCGATTTTATATACCGGAACGAAACAGTTCAAAAAGCAGAAAAACGTGATTTTTGGACATATGGAGTGTATTTGGTGCGTTCCTGGCAAAAACTCACTTCGTCGTGACTCGCGCGGCGAACTTTTGTCAATTAATGCCGATATTGGCACACACGTGGTGCGATTTTTATGTACCAGAACGAAAACAGTTCAAAAGCAGAAAACGTGATTTTTGGATATTGGAGTGTATTGGGTGCCTTCGTGGCAAAAACTCACTTCGTGACTCGCGCGGCGAACTTTTGTCAATTAATGCCGATATTGGCACACGTGGGTGCGTTGTTATATACCGGAACGAAACATTTCAAAAAGCAGAAAAACATGATTTTTGGACATATTGGAGTGTATTGGGTGCGTTCCGTGGCAAAAACTGACTTCGTGACTCGCGCGGCGAACTTTTATCAATTAATGCCGATATTGGCACACGTGCGTGCGTTGTTTTTAACCGGAACGAACAGTTCAAAAAGCAGAAAAACGTGATTTTTGGACATATTGGAGTGTATTGGGTGCGTTCCTGGCAAAAACTCACTTCGTGACTCGCGCGGCGAACTTTTGTCAATTAATGCCGATGCCGATTTGGCACACGTGGGTGCGATTTTATATACCGGAACGAAACAGTTCAAAAAGCAGAAAAACAAGATTTTTGGACATATTGGAGTGTATTGTGGGTGCGTTCGTGGCAAAAACCCACTTCGTGACTCGCGCGGCGAACTTTTATCAATTAATGCCGATATTGGCACACGTGCGTGCGTTGTTTTTAACCCGGAAGGAAAAAGTTCAAAAAGCAAAAAACATGATTTTTTGACATATTGGAGTGTATTGCGTGCGTTCGTGGCAAAACTGACTTCGTAACTCGTGCAGCGAACTTTTATCAATTAATGCCGATATTGGCACACGTGGGTGCGATTTTATATACCGGAACGAAACAATTCAAAAAGCAAAAAACATGATTTTTGGACAAATTGGAGCGTATTGGGTTCGTTCGTGGCAAAACCTCACTTCGTGACTCGCGCGGCGAACTTTTGTCAATTAATGCCGATATTGGTACACGTGCGTGCGTTGTTTTTAAACCCGAACGAAATAGTTCAAAAGCAGAAAAACGTGATTTTTGGACATATTGGAGTGTATTGGGTGCGTTCGTGGCAAAAACTCACTTCGTTACTCGCGCGGCGAACTTTAGTCAATTAATGCCGATATTGGCACACGTGCGTGCGTTGTTTTTAACCGAACGAAATAGTTCAAAAGCAGAAAAACATGATTTTGGACATATTGGAGTGTATTGGTGCATTCGTGGCAAAAACTCACTTCGTGACTCGCGCGGCGAACTTTTGTCATTTAACTGCCGATATTGGCACACGTGGGAGCGATTTTATATACCGGAACGAAACAGTTCAAAAAGCAGAAAAACGTGATTTTTGGGACATATTAGAGTGTATTTGGTGCGTTCGTGGAAAAAATTTCACTTCGTGACTCACGCGGCGATCTTTTGTTAATTAATGCCGATATTGGCACACGTGGGTGCGATTTTATGTACCGGAACGAACAGTTCAAAAAGCAGAAAAACGTGATTTTTGGACATATTGGAGTGTATTGAGTGCATTCGTGGCAAAAACTCACTTCGTGACTCGCGCGGCGAACTTTTGTCAATTAATGCCGATATTGGCACACGTGGGGTGCGTTGTTATATACCGGAACGAAACATTTCAAAAAGGCAGAAAAACATGAATTTTTGGACATATTGGAGTGTATTGGGTGCGTTCGTGGCAAAAATTCACTTCGTGACTCGCGCGGCGAACTTTGTCCAATTAATGCCGATATTGGCACAAACGTGCGTGCGTGTTTTTAATATTAAACGGACCGGAACAAACAGTTCAAAAAGCAAGAAAACGTGATTTTTGGACATATTGGAGTGTATTGGGTGCGTTCGTGGCAAAAACTCACTTCGTGACTCGCGCGGCGAACTTTTTGTCAATCAATGCCAATATTGGCCACACGTGGGCGAGTTGTTTTTAACCGAATCAAAAAGTTCTAAAAGCACCAAAACATGACTTTGGACATATTGGAGTGTATTGGGTGCGTTCGTGGGAAAAACTCACTTCGTGACTCGCGCGGCGAACTTTGTCAATTAATGCCGATATTGGCACACGTGGGTGCGTGTTATATACCGAGACGAAACATTTCAAAAAGCAGAAAAAAAACATGAATGTTTGGACATATTGGAGTGTAATTGGGTGCGTTCATGGCAAAAATTCACCTTCGGGACCTCGCGCAGCGAACTTTTGTAAATTAAATGGCCCGATATTGGCAACAGCGTGCGTGCGTTGTTCTTAAACGGAATGAAAAAGTTAGAAAGGCACCAAACATAATTTTTGGACAATATTGGGGGGAGTGGTATTGGGTGCGTTCGGTGGCAAAAACTCACTTCGTGACTTCGCGCGGTCGAAACTTTTTGGTCAATTAATGATGCCGATATTTGGGACACGTGGCGTGGAGCGTTGTTTTTAACCGGAGACGAAACAGTGTCAAAAAGTAGAAAAACGGTGATTTTTGGACATATTGGAGTGTAGTGGGTGCGTTCGTTGGCAAAACTCCTTCCGTTACTCGCTCGCGGGGGCGAACTTTTGTCAATATAATGCGGCCGAATATTGGCACATGTGGGCGCGATTTATATACCGGAACGAAACAGTTCAAAAAGCAGAAAAAACGTGATTTTGGACATATTAGAGTGTATATGGTGCGTTCGTGGATAAATTTCACTACGATGACTCACGCGGCGAACTTTTGTCAATTAATGCCGATATTGGCACACGTGGGTGCGATTTATATACCCGGAACGAAACAGTTCAAAAAGCAGGAATATACATGATTTTTTGGACAAATTGAATGTATTGGGTGCGTTCGTTGAAAAAACTCACTCGTGACTCGCGCGGCGAACTTTGTCAATTATGCCGATATTGGCACAACGTGCGTGCGTTTGTTTTTAACCGGAACGAAACTATTCAAGAAGCAAAAAAAAAAATGATTTTGGACATATTGGAGTGTATTGGGGGTGGCGTTCGTGGCAAAAAACTCACTCCGTGACACGTGCGTGCGTTGTTTTAACCGGAAGGAAAAAGTTCAAAAAGCAGAAAAAAACATGATTTTTTGACATATGGAGTGTATTGCGTGCGTTCGTTGCCAAAACTGACTTCGTGACTCGCGCGGCGAACTTTTGTCAATTAATGCCGATATTGGCACACGTGGGTGGCGATTTTATATACCGGAACGAAAAAGTTCAAAAAGCAGAAAAACATGATTTTTGGACATATTGGAGTGTATTGGGTGCGTTCGTGGCAAAAACTCACTTCGTGACTCGCGGCGGGCGAACTTTTGTCAATTAATGCCGATATTGGCACACGTGGGTGCGATTTTATATACCGGAACGAAACAGTTCAAAAAGCAGAAAAAACATGATTTTTGGACAAATTGGAGTGTATTGGGTGCGTTCGTGGCAAAAAACTCACTTCGTGACTCGCGCGGCGAACTTTTGTCAATTAATGCCGATATTGGCCACACGTGCGTGCGTTGTTTTAACCGGAACGAAACAGTTCAAAAAGCAGAAAAACAGTGATTTTTGGACATATTGGAGTGTATTGGGTGCGTTCGTGGCAAAAACTCACTTCGTGACTCGCGCGGGCGAACTTTTGTCAATTAATGCCGATATTGGCACACGTGGTGCGATTTTATATACCGGAACGAAACAGTTCAAAAAGCAGAAAAACATGATTTTTGGACATATTGGAGTGTATTGGGTGCGTTCGTGGCAAAAACTCACTTCGTGACTCGCGCGGCGAACTTTTGTCAATTAATGCCGATATTGGCACACGTGCGTGCGTTGTTTTTAATAACCGGAACGAAGCAGTTTCAAAAGGCAGAAAAACGTGATTTTTGGACATATTGGAGTGTATTGGGTGCGTTCGTGGCAAAAACTCACTTCGTGACTCGTCGCGGCGAACTTTTGTCGATTAATGCCGATATTGGCACACGTGGGTGCGATTTTATATACCGGAACGAAACAGTTCAAAAAGCAGAAAAAACAATGATTTTTGGACATATTGGAGTGTATTGGGTGCGTTCGTGGCAAAAACTCACTTCGTGACTCGCGCGGCGAACTTTTATCAATTAATGCCGATATTGGGCACACGTGCGTGCGTTGTTTTTAACCGGAAGGAAAAAGTTCAAAAAGCAAAAAACATGATTTTTGGACATATTGGAGTGTATTGGGTGCGTTCGTGGCAAAAACTCACTTCGTGACTCGCGCGGCGAACTTTTGTCAATTAATGCCGATATTGGCACACGTGCGTGCGATTTTTATATAACCGGAACGAAACAGTTCAAAAAGCAGAAAAACATGATTTTTGGACAATTGGAGTGTATTGGGTGCGTTCGTGGCAAAAACTCACTTCGTGACTCGCGCGGCGAACTTTTGTCAATTAATGCCGATATTGGCACACGTGCGTGCGTTGTTTTTAAACCGGAACGAAAAGTTCAAAAAGCAGAAAAACGTGATTTTTGGACATATTGGAGTGTATTGGGTGCGTTCGTGGCAAAAAACTCACTTCGTGACTCGCGCGGCGAACTTTGTCAATTAATGCCGATATTGGCACACGTGCGTGCGTTGTTTTTAACCGGAACGAAATAGTTCAAAAAGCAGAAAAACATGATTTTTGGACATATTGGAGTGTATTGGGTGCGTTCGTGGCAAAAACTCACTTCGTGACTCGCGCGGGCGAACTTTTGGTCATTAATGCCGATATTGGCACACGTGGGTGCGATTTTATATACCGGAACGAAAACAGTTCAAAAAGCAGAAAAACAGTGATTTTTGGACATATTGGAGTGTATTGGTGCGTTCGTGGCAAAAACTGCACTTCGTGACTCGCGCGGCGAACTTTTGTCAATTAATGCCGATATTGGCACACGTGGGTGCGATTTTATATACCGGAACGAAACAGTTCAAAAAGCAGAAAAACATGATTTTTGGACATATTGGAGTGTATTGGGTGCGTTCGTAGGCAAAAACTCACTTCGTGACTCGCGCGGCGAACTTTTGTCAATTAATGCCGATATTGGCACACGTGGGTGCGTTGTTTATATACCGGAACGAAACAGTTCAAAAAGCAGAAAAACATGATTTTTGGACATATTGGAGTGTATTGGGTGCGTTCGTGGCAAAAACTCACTTCGTGACTCGCGCGGCGAACTTTTGTCAATTAATGCCGATATTGGCACACGTGGGTGCGATGTTTTATACCGGAACGAAACAGTTCAAAAAGCAGAAAAACATGATTTTGGACATATTGGAGTGTATTGGGTGCGTTCGTGGCAAAAACTCACTTCGTGACTCGCGCGGCGAACTTTTTGTCAATTAATGCCGATATTGGCACACGTGCGTGCGTGTTTTATAACCGGAACGAAACAGTTCAAAAAGCAGAAAAACGTGATTTTTGGACATATTGGAGTGTATTGGGTGCGTTCGTGGCAAAAACTCACTTCGTGACTCGCGCGGGCGAACTTTTGTCAATTAATGCCGATATTGGCACACGTGGGTGCGATTTTATATACCGGAACGAAAACAGTTCAAAAAGCAGAAAAACATGATTTTTGGACAAATTGGAGTGTATTGGGTGCGTTCGTGGCAAAAACTCACTTCGTGACTCGCGCGGCGAACTTTTGTCAATTAATGCCGATATTGGCACACGTGCGTGCGTTGTTTTTAACCGGAACGAAACAGTTCAAAAAGCAGAAAAACAGTGATTTTTGGACATATTGGAGTGTATTGGTGCGTTCGTGGCAAAAACTTCACTTCGTGACTCGCGCGGGCGAACTTTTGTCAATTAATGCCGATATTGGCACACGTGGTGCGATTTTATAACCGGAACGAAAAAGTTCAAAAAGCAGAAAAACATGATTTTTGACATATTGGAGTGGTATTGCGTGCGTTCGTGGGCAAAAACTACGACTTCGTGACTCGCGCGGCGAACTTTTGTCAATTAATGCCGATATTGGCACACGTGGGTGCGATTTTATATACCGGAACGAAACAGTTCAAAAAGTCAGAAAAACATGATTTTTGGACAAATTGGAGTGTATTGGGTGCGTTCGTAGGCAAAAACTCACTTCGTGACTCGCGCGGCGAACTTTTGTCAATTAATGCCGATATTGGCACACGTGGGTGCGATTTTTAATACCGGAACGAAAAAGTTCAAAAAAGCAGAAAAACATGATTTTTGGACATATTGGAGTGTATTGCGGTGCGGTTCGTGGCAAAAACTCACTTCGTGACTCGGCGCGGCGAACTTTTGTCAATTAATGCCGATATTGGCACACGTGCGTGCGTTGTTTTTAACCGGAACGAAACAGTTCAAAAAGCAGAAAAACATGATTTTTGGACATATTGGAGTGTATTGGGTGCGTTCGTGCAAAAACTCACTTCGTGACTCGCGCGGGCGAACTTTTGTCAATTAATGCCGATATTGGCACACGTGCGTGCGTTGTTTTTAACCGAAACGAAACAGTTCAAAAAGCAGAAAAACATGATTTTTGGACATATTGGAGTGTATTGGGTGCGTTCGTGGCAAAAACTCACTTCGTGACTCGCGCGGCGAACTTTTGTCAATTAATGCCGATATTGGCACACGTGCGTGCGTTGTTTTAACCGGAACGAAACAGTTCAAAAAGCAGAAAAACATGATTTTGGACATATTGGAGTGTATTGGGTGCGTTCGTGGCAAAAACTCACTTCGTGACTCGCGCGGCGAACTTTTGTCAATTAATGCCGATATTGGCACACGTGCGTGCGTTGTTTTATACCGGAACGAAACAGTTCAAAAAGCAGAAAAACATGATTTTTGGACATATTGGAGTGTATTGGGTGCGTTCGATTGCAAAAACTCACTTCGTGACTCGCGCGGCGAACTTTTGTCAATTAATGCCGATATTGGCACACGTGGGTGCGATTTTATATACCGGAACGAAACAGTTCAAAAAGCAGAAAAACATGATTTTTGGACATATTGGAGTGTATTGGGTGCGTTCGTAGCAAAAACTGACTTCGTGACTCGCGCGGGCGAACTTTTGTCAATTAATGCCGATATTGGCACACGTGCGTGCGTTGTTTTAACCGGAACGAAACAGTTCAAAAAGCAGAAAAACATGATTTTTGGACATATTGGAGTGTATTGGGTGCGTTCGTGGCAAAAACTCACTTCGTGACTCGCGCGGCGAACTTTTGTCAATTAATGCCGATATTGGCACACGTGGGTGCGATTTTATATACCGGAACGAAAAAGTTCAAAAAGCAGAAAAACATGATTTTTGACATATTGGAGTGTATTGGGTGCGTTCGTGGCAAAAACTCACTTCGTGACTCGCGCGGCGAACTTTTGTCAATTAATGCCGATATTGGCACACGTGCGTGCGTTGTTTTTAACCGGAACGAAACAGTTCAAAAAGCAGAAAAACATGATTTTTGGACATATTGGAGTGTATTGGGTGCGTTCGTGGCAAAAACTCACTTCGTGACTCGCGCGGCGAACTTTTGTCAATTAATGCCGATATTGGCACACGTGCGTGCGTTGTTTTATAACCGGAACGAAACAGTTCAAAAAGCAGAAAAACGTGATTTTTGGACATATTGGAGTGTATTGGGTGCGTTCGTGGCAAAAACTCACTTCGTGACTCGCGCGGCGAACTTTTGTCAATTAATGCCGATATTGGACACACGTGGGTGCGATTTTATATACCGGAACGAAACAGTTCAAAAAGCAGAAAAACATGATTTTGGACAAATTGGAGTGTATTGGGTGCGTTCGTGGCAAAAACTCACTTCGTGACTCGCGCGGCGAACTTTTGTCAATTAATGCCGATATTGGCACACGTGCGTGCGTTGTTTTTAACCGGAACGAAACAGTTCAAAAAGCAGAAAAACATGATTTTTGGACATATTGGAGTGTATTGGGTGCGTTCGTGGCAAAAACTCACTTCGTGACTCGCGCGGGCGAACTTTTGTCAATTAATGCCGATATTGGCACACGTGGGTGCGATTTTATATACCGGAACGAAACAGTTCAAAAAGCAGAAAAACATGATTTTTGGACATAATTGGAGTGTATTGGGTGCGTTCGTGGCAAAAACTACTTCGTGACTCGCGCGGCGAACTTTTGTCAATTAATGCCGATATTGGCACACGTGCGTGCGATTTTTATACCGGAACGAAACAGTTCAAAAAGCAGAAAAACATGATTTTTGGACATATTGGAGTGTATTGGGTGCGTTCGTGGCAAAAACTCACTTCGTGACTCGCGCGGCGAACTTTTGTCAATTAATGCCGATATTGGCACACGTGCGTGCGTTGTTTTTAACCGGAACGAAACAGTTCAAAAAGCAGAAAAAACATGATTTTTGGACATATTGGAGTGTATTGGGTGCGTTCGTGGCAAAAACTCACTTCGTGACTCGCGCGGCGAACTTTTGTCAATTAATGCCGATATTGGCACACGTGCGTGCGTTGTTTTTAAACCGGAACGAAACAGTTCAAAAAGCAGAAAAACATGATTTTTGGACATATTGGAGTGTATTGGGTGCGTTCGTGGCAAAAACTCACTTCGTGACTCGCGCGGCGAACTTTTGTCAATTAATGCCGATATTGGCACACGTGGGTGCGATTGTTTATATAACCGGAACGAAACAGTTCAAAAAGCAGAAAAACATGATTTTTGGACAATATTGGAGTGTATTGGGTGCGTTCGTGGCAAAAACTCACTTCGTGACTCGCGCGGCGAACTTTTGTCAATTAATGCCGATATTGGCACACGTGGGTGCGATTTTTATATACCGGAACGAAACAGTTCAAAAAGCAGAAAAACATGATTTTTGGACATATTGGAGTGTATTGGGTGCGTTCGTGGCAAAAACTCACTTCGTGACTCGCGCGGCGAACTTTTGTCAATTAATGCCGATATTGGCACACGTGGTGCGATTTTTATATACCGGAACGAAACAGTTCAAAAAGCAGAAAAACATGATTTTTGGACATATTGGAGTGTATTGGGTGCGTTCGTGGCAAAAACTCACTTCGTGACTCGCGCGGCGAACTTTTGTCAATTAATGCCGATATTGGCACACGTGCGTGCGTTGTTTTTAACCGGAACGAAACAGTTCAAAAAGCAGAAAAACATGATTTTTGGACATATTGGAGTGTATTGGGTGCGTTCGTGGCAAAAACTCACTTCGTGACTCGCGCGGCGAACTTTTGTCAATTAATGCCGATATTGGCACACGTGGGTGCGATTTTTATATACCGGAACGAAAAAGTTCAAAAAGCAGAAAAACATGATTTTTTGACATATTGGAGTGTATTGCGTGCGTTCGTGGCAAAAACTGACTTCGTGACTCGCGCGGCGAACTTTTGTCAATTAATGCCGATATTGGCACACGTGGGTGCGATTTTATATACCGGAACGAAACAGTTCAAAAAGCAGAAAAACATGATTTTTTGACATATTGGAGTGTATTTGGTGCGTTCCTGGCAAAAAACTCACTTCGTGACTCGCGCGGCGAACTTTTGTCAATTAATGCCGATATTGGCACACGTGGGTGCGATTTTATATACCGGAACGAAACAGTTCAAAAAGCAGAAAAACATGATTTTTGGACATATTGGAGTGTATTGGGTGCGTTCGTGGCAAAAACTCACTTCGTGACTCGCGCGGCGAACTTTTGTCAATTAATGCCGATATTGGCACACGTGCGTGCGTTGTTTTTAACCGAACGAAACAGTTCAAAAAGCAGAAAAACGTGATTTTTGGACATATTGGAGTGTATTGGGTGCGTTCGTGGCAAAAACTCACTTCGTGACTCGCGCGGCGAACTTTTGTCGAATTAATGCCGATATTGGCACACGTGGGTGCGATTTTATATACCGGAACGAAACAGTTCAAAAAGCAGAAAAACAGGATTTTTGGACATATTGGAGTGTATTGGGTGCGTTCGTGGCAAAAACTCACTTCGTGACTCGCGCGGCGAACTTTTGTCAATTAATGCCGATATTGGCACACGTGCGTGCGTTGTTTTTAACCGGAACGAAAAAGTTCAAAAAGCAGAAAAAACATGATTTTTGGACATATTGGAGTGTATTGCGTGCGTTCGTGGCAAAAACTGCACTTCGTGAACTCGCGCAGCGAACTTTTGTCAATTAATGCCGATATTGGCACACGTGGGTGCGATTGTTTATATACCGGAACGAAACAGTTCAAAAAGCAGAAAAACATGATTTTGGACAAATTGGAGTGTATTGGGTGCGTTCGTGGCAAAAACTCACTTCGTGACTCGCGCGGCGAACTTTTGTCAATTAATGCCGATATTGGCACACGTGCGTGCGTTGTTTTTAACCGGAACGAAACAGTTCAAAAAGCAGAAAAACATGATTTTTGGACATATTGGAGTGTATTGGGTGCGTTCGTGGCAAAAACTCACTTCGTGACTCGCGCGGCGAACTTTTGTCAATTAATGCCGATATTGGCACACGTGCGTGCGTTGTTTTTAACCGGAACGAAACAGTTCAAAAAGCAGAAAAACATGATTTTTGGACATATTGGAGTGTATTGGGTGCGTTCGTGGCAAAAACTCACTTCGTGACTCGCGCGGCGAACTTTTGTCAATTAATGCCGATATTGGCACACGTGGGATGCGATTTTATATACCGGAACGAAACAGTTCAAAAAGCAGAAAAACAGTGATTTTTGGACATATTGGAGTGTATTGGGTGCGTTCGTGGCAAAAACTTCACTTCGTGACTCGCGCGGCGAACTTTTGTCAATTAATGCCGATATTGGCACACGTGGGTGCGATTGTTATTAACCGGAACGAAACAGTTCAAAAAGCAGAAAAACATGATTTTTGGACATATTGGAGTGTATTGGGTGCGTTCGTGGCAAAAACTCACTTCGTGACTCGCGCGGCGAACTTTTGTCAATTAATGCCGATATTGGCACACGTGCGTGCGTTGTTTTTAACCGGAACGAAACAGTTCAAAAAGCAGAAAAACATGATTTTTGGACATATTGGAGTGTATTGGGTGCGTTCGTGGCAAAAACTCACTTCGTGACTCGCGCGGCGAACTTTTGTCAATTAATGCCGATATTGGCACACGTGCGTGCGTTGTTTTATAACCGGAACGAAACAGTTCAAAAAGCAGAAAAACATGATTTTGGACATATTGGAGTGTATTGGGTGCGTTCGTGGCAAAAACTCACTTCGTGACTCGCGCGGCGAACTTTTGTCAATTAATGCCGATATTGGCACACGTGCGGTGCGATTGTTTATATAACCGGAACGAAACAGTTCAAAAAGCAGAAAAACGTGATTTTTGGACATATTGGAGTGTATTGGGTGCGTTCGTGGCAAAAACTCACTTCGTGACTCGCGCGGCGAACTTTTGTCAATTAATGCCGATATTGGCACACGTGGGTTGCGATTTTATATACCGGAACGAAACAGTTCAAAAGCAGAAAAACATGATTTTTGGACATATTGGAGTGTATTGGGTGCGTTCGTGGCAAAAAACTCACTTCGTGACTCGCGCGGCGAACTTTTGTCAATTAATGCCGATATTGGCACACGTGCGTGCGTTGTTTTTAACCGGAACGAAACAGTTCAAAAAGCAGAAAAACATGATTTTTTGGACATATTGGAGTGTATTGGGTGCGTTCGTGGCAAAAACTCACTTCGTGACTCGCGCGGCGAACTTTTGTCAATTAATGCCGATATTGGCACACGTGCGTGCGTTGTTTTTAACCGGAACGAAAAGTTCAAAAAGCAGAAAAAACATGATTTTTGGACATATTGGAGTGTATTGGGTGCGTTCGTGGCAAAAACTCACTTCGTGACTCGCGCGGCGAACTTTTGTCAATTAATGCCGATATTGGCACACGTGCGTGCGATTGTTTATAACCGGAACGAAACAGTTCAAAAAGCAGAAAAACATGATTTTTGGACATATTGGAGTGTATTGGGTGCGTTCGTGGCAAAAACTCACTTCGTGACTCGCGCGGCGAACTTTTTGTCAATTAATGCCGATATTGGCACACGTGGGTGCGATTTTATATACCGGAACGAAACAGTTCAAAAAGCAGAAAAACATGATTTTTGGACATATTGGAGTGTATTGGGTGCGTTCGTGGCAAAAACTCACTTCGTGACTCGCGCGGCGAACTTTTGTCAATTAATGCCGATATTGGCACACGTGCGTGCGTTGTTTTTAACCGGAACGAAACAGTTCAAAAAGCAGAAAAACATGATTTTTGGACATATTGGAGTGTATTGGGTGCGTTCGTGGCAAAAACTCACTTCGTGACTCGCGCGGCGAACTTTTGTCAATTAATGCCGATATTGGCACACGTGCGTGCGTTGTTTTTAACCGGAACGAAACAGTTCAAAAAGCAGAAAAACCTGATTTTTGGACATATTGGAGTGTATTGGGTGCGTTCAGTGGCAAAAACTCACTTCGTGACTCGCGCGGCGAACTTTTGTCAATTAATGCCGATATTGGCACACGTGCGTGCGTTGTTTTTAACCGGAACGAAACAGTTCAAAAAGCAGAAAAACATGATTTTTGGACATATTGGAGTGTATTGGGTGCGTTCGTGGCAAAAACTCACTTCGTGACTCGCGCGGGCGAACTTTTGTCAATTAATGCCGATATTGGCACACGTGCGTGCGTTGTTTTTAACCGGAACGAAACAGTTCAAAAAGCAGAAAAAACATGATTTTTGGACATATTGGAGTGTATTGGGTGCGTTCGTGGCAAAAACTCACTTCGTGACTCGCGCGGCGAACTTTTGTCAATTAATGCCGATATTGGCACACGTGGGTGCGATTTTATATACCGGAACGAAACAGTTCAAAAAGCAGAAAAACATGATTTTTGGACAATATTGGAGTGTATTGGGTGCGTTCGTGGCAAAAACTCACTTCGTGACTCGCGCGGCGAACTTTTGTCAATTAATGCCGATATTGGCACACGTGCGTGCGTTGTTTTTAACCGGAACGAAACAGTTCAAAAAGCAGAAAAACATGATTTTTGGACATATTGGAGTGTATTGGGTGCGTTCGTGGCAAAAACTCACTTCGTGACTCGCGCGGCGAACTTTTGTCAATTAATGCCGATATTGGCACACGTGGGTGCGATTTTATATACCGGAACGAAACAGTTCAAAAAGCAGAAAAACATGATTTTTGGACATATTGGAGTGTATTGGGTGCGTTCGTGGCAAAAACTCACTTCGTGACTCGCGCGGCGAACTTTTGTCAATTAATGCCGATATTGGCACACGTGCGTGCGTTGTTTTTAACCGGAACGAAACAGTTCAAAAAGCAGAAAAACATGATTTTTGGACATATTGGAGTGTATTGGGTGCGTTCGTGGCAAAAACTCACTTCGTGACTCGCGCGGCGAACTTTTGTCAATTAATGCCGATATTGGCACACGTGCGTGCGTTGTTTTTAACCGGAACGAAACAGTTCAAAAAGCAGAAAAACAGTGATTTTTGGACATATTGGAGTGTATTGGGTGCGTTCGTGGCAAAAACTCACTTCGTGACTCGCGCGGCGAACTTTTGTCAATTAATGCCGATATTGGCACACGTGGGTGCGATTTTATATACCGGAACGAAACAGTTCAAAAAGCAGAAAAACATGATTTTTGGACAAATTGGAGTGTATTGGGTGCGTTCGTGGCAAAAACTCACTTCGTGACTCGCGCGGCGAACTTTTGTCAATTAATGCCGATATTGGCACACGTGCGTGCGTTGTTTTTAACCGGAACGAAACAGTTCAAAAAGCAGAAAAACATGATTTTTGGACATATTGGAGTGTATTGGGTGCGTTCGTGGCAAAAACTCACTTCGTGACTCGCGCGGCGAACTTTTGTCAATTAATGCCGATATTGGCACACGTGCGTGCGATTGTTTATAACCGGAACGAAACAGTTCAAAAAGCAGAAAAACATGATTTTTGGACATATTGGAGTGTATTGGGTGCGTTCGTGGCAAAAACTCACTTCGTGACTCGCGCGGCGAACTTTTGTCAATTAATGCCGATATTGGCACACGTGCGTGCGATTGTTTATATACCGGAACGAAACAGTTCAAAAAGCAGAAAAACATGATTTTTGGACATATTGGAGTGTATTGGGTGCGTTCGTGGCAAAAACTCACTTCGTGACTCGCGCGGCGAACTTTTGTCAATTAATGCCGATATTGGCACACGTGCGTGCGTTGTTTTTAACCGGAACGAAACAGTTCAAAAAGCAGAAAAACATGATTTTTGGACATATTGGAGTGTATTGGGTGCGTTCGTGGCAAAAACTCACTTCGTGACTCGCGCGGCGAACTTTTGTCAATTAATGCCGATATTGGCACACGTGCGTAGCGTTGTTTTTAACCGGAACGAAACAGTTCAAAAAGCAGAAAAACATGATTTTTGGACATATTGGAGTGTATTGGGTGCGTTCGTGGCAAAAACTCACTTCGTGACTCGCGCGGCGAACTTTTGTCAATTAATGCCGATATTGGCACACGTGGGTGCGATTTTATATACCGGAACGAAACAGTTCAAAAAGCAGAAAAACATGATTTTTGGACAAATTGGAGTGTATTGGGTGCGTTCGTGGCAAAAACTCACTTCGTGACTCGCGCGGCGAACTTTTGTCAATTAATGCCGATATTGGCACACGTGGGTGCGATTTTATATACCGGAACGAAACAGTTCAAAAAGCAGAAAAACATGATTTTTGGACAAATTGGAGTGTATTGGGTGCGTTCGTGGCAAAAACTCACTTCGTGACTCGCGCGGCGAACTTTTGTCAATTAATGCCGATATTGGCACACGTGGGTGCGATTTTATATACCGGAACGAAACAGTTCAAAAAGCAGAAAAACATGATTTTTGGACATATTGGAGTGTATTGGGTGCGTTCGTGGCAAAAACTCACTTCGTGACTCGCGCGGCGAACTTTTGTCAATTAATGCCGATATTGGCACACGTGCGTGCGTTGTTTTTAACCGGAACGAAACAGTTCAAAAAGCAGAAAAACATGATTTTTGGACCATATGTAGTGTATTGGGGTGCGTTCGTGGCAAAACTCACTTCGTGACTCGCGCGGCGAACTTTTATCAATTAATGCCGATATTGGCACACGTGGGTGCGATTTTTATACCCGAACGAAAAACGTTCAAAAAGCAGAAAAACATGATTTTTGTACATCTTGGAGTGTATTGCTGCGTTCGTGGCAAAAACTGACTTCGTGACTCGCACGGCGAACTTTTGTCAATTAATTGCCGATATTGGCACACGTGGTGCGATTTTTTATACCGGACGAACAGTTCAAAAAGCAGAAAAACATGATTTTGGACAAATTGGAGGTATTGGGTGCGTTCGTGGCAAAAACTCACTTCGTGACTCGCGCGGCGAACTTTTTGTCAATTAATGCCGATATTGGCACACGTGCGTGCGTTGTTTTAACCGGAACGAACTAGTTCAAAAAGCAGGAAAAACCGTGATTTTGGACATATTGGAGTGTATTGGGTGCGTTCGTGGCAAAAAACTCACTTCGTGACTCGCGCGGCGAACTTTTGTCAATTAATGCCGATATTGGCACACGTGGGTGCGATTTTATATACCGGAACGAAACAGTTCAAAAAGCAGAAAAACATGATTTTTGGACATATTGGAGTGTATTGGGTGCGTTCGTGGCAAAAACTCACTTCGTGACTCGCGCGGCGAACTTTTGTCAATTAATGCCGATATTGGCACACGTGCGTGCGTGTTTATATACCGGAACGAAACAGTTCAAAAAGCAGAAAAACATGATTTTTGGACATATTGGAGTGTATTGGGTGCGTTCGTGGCAAAAACTCACTTCGTGACTCGCGCGGCGAACTTTTGTCAATTAATGCCGATATTGGCACACGTGCGTGCGTTGTTTTTAACCGGAACGAAACAGTTCAAAAAGCAGAAAAACATGATTTTTGGACATATTGGAGTGTATTGGGTGCGTTCGTGGCAAAAACTCACTTCGTGACTCGCGCGGCGAACTTTTGTCAATTAATGCCGATATTGGCACACGTGCGTGCGTTGTTTTAACCGGAACGAAACAGTTCAAAAGCAGAAAACATTATTTTTGGACATATGGGAGTGTATTGGGTGCGTTCGTGGCAAAAACTCACCTCGTGACTCGCGCGGCGACTTTTGTCAATTAATGCCGATATTGGCACACGTGCGGGTGCGATGTTTATAACCGGAACGAAACAGTTTCAAAAAGCAGAAAAACATGATTTTTTGGACATATTGGAGTGTATTGGGTGCGTTCGCTGACAAAACTCACTTCGTGACTCGCGCGGCGAACTTTTGTCAATTAATGCGATATTGGCACACGTGCGTGCGTTGTTTTTACCGGATACCGAAACAGTTTCAAAAAGCAGAAAAACATGATTTTTGGACATATTGAGTGTATTGGGTGCGTTCGTTGCAAAAACTCACTCTTGACTCGTGCGGCGAACTTTTGTCAATTAATGCCGATATTGGCACACGTGCGTGCGTTGTTTTTAACCGGAACGAAAAGTTCAAAAAGCAGAAAAACAGTGATTTTTGGACATATTGGAGTGTATTGGGTGCGTTCGTGGCAAAAAACTCACTTCGTGACTCGCGCGGCGAACTTTGTCAATTAATGCCGATATTGCACACGTGGGTGCGATTTTATAACCGGAACGAAAACAGTTCAAAAAGCAGGGAAAAAACATGATTTTTGGACATATTGGAGTGTATTGGTGCGTTCAGTGGCAAAAACTCACTTCGTGACTCGCGCGGCGAACTTTTGTCAATTAATGCCGATATTGGCACACGTGCGTGCGTTGTTTTTTAACCGGAACGAACAGTTCAAAAGCAGAAAACATGATTTTTGGACATATTGGAGTGTATTGGGTGCGTTCGTGGCAAAACTCACTTCGTGACTCGTCGCGGCGAACTTTTGTCAATTAATGCCGATATTGGCACACCGTGGGTGCGATTTTTATATACCGGAACGAAACAGTTCAAAAAGGCAGAAAAACATGATTTTGGACAAATTGGAGTGTATTGGGTGCGTTCGTGGCAAAAACTCACTTCGTGACTCGCGCGGCGAACTTTTGTCAATTAATGCCGATATTGGCACACGTGCGTGCGTTGTTTTTATACCGGAACGAAACAGTTCAAAAAGCAGAAAAACATGATTTTTGGACATATTGGAGTGTATTGGGTGCGTTCGTGGCAAAAACTCACTTCGTGACTCGCGCGGCGAACTTTTGTCAATTAATGCCGATATTGGCACACGTGCGTGCGTGTTTTTAACCGGAACGAAACAGTTCAAAAAGCAGAAAAACATGATTTTTGGACATATTGGAGTGTATTGGGTGCGTTCGTTGCAAAAACTCACTTCGTGACTCGCGCGGCGAACTTTTGTCAATTAATGCCGATATTGGCACACGTGCGTGCGTTGTTTTTAACCGGAACGAAACAGTTCAAAAAGCAGAAAAACATGATTTTTGGACATATTGGAGTGTATTGGGTGCGTTCGTGGCAAAAACTCACTTCGTTACTCGCGCGGCGAACTTTTGTCAATTAATGCCGATATTGGCACACGTGGGTGCGATGTTTATATACCGGAACGAAACTAGTTCAAAAAGCAGAAAAACATGATTTTTGGGACAATTGGAGTGTATTGGGTTGCGTTCGTGGCAAAAACTCACTTCGTGACTCGCGCGGCGAACTTTTGTCAATTAATGCCGACTATTGGCACACGTGGGTGCGATTTTATATACCGGAACGAAACAGTTCAAAAAGCAGAGAAAAACATTATTTTGGACAATTGGAGTGTATTGGGTGCGTTCGTGGCAAAACTCACTTCGTGACTCGCGCGGCGAACTTTGTCAATTAATGCCGATATTGGCACACGTGGCGTGCGATTTTAATACCGGAACGAAACAGTTCAAAAAGCAGAAAAAAAACAGTGATTTTTGGACATATTGGAGTGTATTGGGTGCGTTCGTGGCAAAAACTCACTTCGTGACTCGCGCGGCGAACTTTTGTCAATTAATGCCGATATTGGCACACGTGGGTAGCGTTTTTATATACCGGAACGAAACAGTTCAAAAAGCAGAAAAACATGATTTTTGGACATATTGGAGTGTATTGGGTGCGTTCGTGGCAAAAACTCACTTCGTGACTCGCGCGGCGAACTTTTGTCAATTAATGCCGATATTGGCACACGTGGGTGCGTTGTTATATAACCGGAACGAAACAGTTCAAAAAGCAGAAGAAAAACATGATTTTTGGACATATTGGAGTGTATTGGGTGCGTTCGTGGCAAAAACTCACTTCGTGACTCGCCGCGGCGAACTTTTTGTCAATTAATGCCGATATTGGCACACGTGGGTGCGATTTTTATATACCGGAACGAAACAGTTCAAAAGCAGAAAAACAGTGATTTTTGGACATATTGGAGTTGTATTGGGTGCGTTTCGTGGCAAAAACTCACTTCGTTGACTCGCGCGGCGAACTTTTGTCAATTAATGCCGATATTGGCCACACGTGGCGTGCGATTTTTATTAATCCGGAAGAAACAGTTCAAAAAGCAGAAAAACATGATTTTTTGGACATATTGGAGGTGTATTGGGTGCGTCGTTGCAAAAACGACCCTTCGTGACTCGCGCCGGCGAACTTTTGTCAATTAATGCCGATATTGGCACACGTGCGTTGCGTTGTTTTTAACCGGAACACGAACAGTTCAAAAAAGCAGAAAACCCTGAATTTTTGGACATAATTGGAGTGTATTTGGGTGCGTTCGTGGCAAAAACTCACTTCGTGACTCGCGCGGCGAACTTTTGTCAATTAATGCCGATATTGGTACACACGTGCGTGCGTTGTTTTTAACCGGAACGAACAGTTCAAAAGCAGAAAAACAAATGATTTTGGACATATTGGAGTGTATTGGTGCGTTCGTGGCAAAAACTCACTTCGTGACTCGCGCGGCGAACTTTTGTCAATTAATGCCGATATTGGCACACGTGGGTGCGGTTTATATACCGGAACGAAAAGTTCAAAAAGCAGAAAAACATGATGTTTGACATATTGGAGTGTATTGCGTGCGTTCGTGGCAAAACTGACTTCGTGACTCGTGCGGCGAACTTTTGTCAATTAATGCCGATATTGGCACACGTGGGTGCGATTTTATATACCGGAACGAAACAGTTCAAAAAGCAGAAAAACATTGATTTTTGGACAATATGGAGTGTATTTGGGTGCGTTCGTGGCAAAAAACTCACTTCGTGACTCGCGCGGCGAACTTTTGTCAATTAATGCCGATATTGGCACACGTGCGTGCGATTTTTATTAACCGGAACGAAACAGTTCAAAAAGCAGAGAAAAACATGATTTTTGGTACATATTGGAGTGTATTGGAGTGCTTTCGTGGCAAAAACTCACTTCGTGCCTCGCGCGGCGAACTTTTGTCAATTAATGCCGATATTGGCACACGTGGGTGCGTTGTTATATACCGGAACGAAACAGTTCAAAAAGCAGAAGAAAAACATGATTTTTGGACATATTGGAGGTGTATTGGGTGCGTTCGTGGCAAAAAACTCACTTCGTGACTCGCGCGGCGAACTTTTGTCAATTAATGACGATATTGGCACACGTGCGTGCGTTGTTTTTAACGGAACGAAACAGTTCAAAAGCAGAAAAACATGATTTTTGGAACATATTGGAGTGTATTGGGTGCGTTCGTTGCCAAAAACTCACTTCGTGACTCGCGCGGCGCGAACTTTTGTCAATTAATGCCGACTATTGGCACACGTGCGTGCGTTGTTTTTACCGGAACGAAACAGTTCAAAAGCAGAAGAACAGAGAAAAAACATGATTTTGGACAATTGGAGTGTATTGGGTGCGGTTCGTGGCAAAAACTCACTTCGTGACTCGCGCGGCGAACTTTTGTCAATAATGCCGATATTGGCACACGTGCGTGCGTGTTTTTATACCGAAACGAAAACAGTTCAAAAAGCAGAAAAACTGATTTTTGGACATATTGGAGTGTATTGTGTGCGTTCATTGCAAAAAACTCACTTCGTGGACTCGCGCGGCGAACTTTTTGTCAATTAATGCCGATATTGGCACACGTGGGTGCGATTTTATATACCGGAACGAAACAGTTCAAAAAGCAGAAAAACATGATTTTTGGACATATTGGAGTGTATTGGGTGCGTTCGTGGCAAAAACTCACTTCGTGACTCGCGCGGCGAACTTTTGTCAATTAATGCCGATATTGGCACACGTGGGTGCGATTTTATATACCGGAACGAAACAGTTCAAAAAGCAGAAAAACATGATTTTTGGACATATTGGAGTGTATTGGGTGCGTTCGTGGCAAAAACTCACTTCGTGACTCGCGCGGCGAACTTTTGTCAATTAATGCCGATATTGGCACACGTGGGTGCGATTTTATATACCGGAACGAAACAGTTCAAAAAGCAGAAAAAACATGATTTTTGGACAAATTGGAGTGTATTGGGTGCGTTCGTGGCAAAAACTCACTTCGTGACTCGCGCGGCGAACTTTTGTCAATTAATGCCGATATTGGCACACGTGCGTGCGTTGTTTTTAACCGGAACGGAAACAGTTCAAAAAGCAGAAAACATGATTTTTGGACATATTGGAGTGTATTGGGTGCGTTCGTTGGCAAAAACTCACTTCGTGACTCGGCGCGTGCGAACTTTTGTCAATTAATGCCGATATTGGCACACGTGCGTGCGTTGTTTTTAACCGGAACGAAACAGTTTCAAAAGCAGAAAACATGATTTTTGGACTATTTGGAGTGTATTGGGTGCGTTCGTGGCAAAAACTCACTTCGTGACTCGCGCGGCGAACTTTTGTCAATTAATGCCGATATTGACACACGTGCGTGCGTGTTTTATATACCGGAACGAAACAGTTCAAAAAGCAGAAGAAAAACATGATTTTTGGACATAATTGGAGTGTATTGGGTGCGTTCGTGCAAAAACTCACTTCGTGACTCGCGCGGCGAACTTTTGTCAATTAATGCCGATATTGGCACACGTGGGTGCGATTGTTATATACCGGAACGAAACAGTTCAAAAAGGAAAAAGGAAAAACATGATTTTGGACATATTGGAGTGTATTGGGTGTGTTCCTTGTGGCAAAAAACTCACTCGTTACTCGGGCGGCGAACTTTTGTCAATTAATGCCGATATTGGCACACGTGGGTGCGCTTTTATTATTACCGGAAACGAAACAGTTCAAAAGCAGAAAAACATGATTTTTGGACAATTGGAGTGTATTGGGTGCGTCGTCGCAAAAACTGACTTCGTGACTCGCGCGGCGAACTTTTGTCAACTAATGCCGATATTGGCACACGTGGGTGCGATTTTATATACCGGACGAAAAAGTTCAAAAAGCAGAAAAACATGATTTTTTGACCATATTGGAGTGTATTGGGTGCGTTCGTGGCAAAAAACTCACTTCGTGACTCGCGCGGCGAACTTTGTCAATTAATGCCGATATTGGCACACGTGCGTCGTGCGTTGTTTTAACTGAACGAAACAGTTCAAAAAGCAGAAGAAAAAGAAGAGAAAAACCCTATTTTTGGACATTTGGAGTGTATTGGTGCGTTCGTGTCAAAAACTCACTTCGTGACTCGCGCGGCCGAACTTTGTCAATTAATGCCGATTGGCACCGTTGCGTGCGTTGTTTTTAACCGGAACGAAACAGTTAAAAAGCAGAAAAACATGATTTTTTGGACATATTGGAGTGTATTGGGTGCGTTCGTGGCAAAACTCACTTCGTGACTCGCGCGGCGAACTTTTGTCAATTAATGCCGATATTGGCACACGTGGGTGCGATTTTTAACCGGAACGAAACAGTTCAAAAAGTGCAAGAAAAACATGATTTTTGGACAAATTGGAGTGTATTGGGTGCGTTCGTGGCAAAAACTCACTTCCGTGACTCGCGGCGGCGAACTTTTTTCAATTAATGCCGAGCATGGCACACGTGGGTGCGATGTTTATAGACCGGAACGAAACAGTTCAAAAAGCAGGAAAACATTATTTTTGGACATATTGAGTGTATTGGGTGCGTTCGTGGCAAAAACTCACTTCGTGACTCGCGCGGCGAATCTTTTGTCAATTAATGCCGATATTGGCACACGTGCGTGCGTGGCATTTTATATACCGGAAACGAAACAGTTCAAAAAGCAGAAAAACATGATTTTTGGACAATATTGGAGTGTATTGGGTGCGTTCGTGGCAAAAACTCACTTCGTGACTCGCGCGGCGAACTTTTGTCAATTAATGCCGATATTGGCACACGTGCGTGCGTTGTTTTAAACCGGAACGAAACAGTTCAAAAAGTAGAAAAACATGATTTTTGGACATATTGGAGTGTATTGGGTGCGGTTCGTGGCAAAAACTCACTTCGTGACTCGTCGCGCGAACTTTTGTCAATTAATGCCGATATTGGCACACGTGGGTGCGATTTTATATACCGGAACGAAAAGTTCAAAAAGCAGAAAAACATGATTTTTTGACATATTGGAGTGTATTGCGTGCGTTCGTGGCAAAACTGACTTCGTGACTCGCGCGGCGAACTTTTGGTCAATTAATGCGATATTGGCACACGTGGCGTGCGATTTTCTATACCGGAACGAAACAGTTTCAAAAAGCAGAAAACTGATTTTTGGACATATTGGAGTGTATTGGGTGCGTTCGTGGCAAAAACTCACTTCGTGACTCGCGCGGCGAACTTTTGTCAATTAATGCCGATATTGGCACACGTGCGTGCGTTGTTTTTACCGGAACGAAACAGTTCAAAAAGCAGAAAAACATGATTTTTGGACATATTGGAGTGTATTGGGTGCGTTCGTGGCAAAAACTCACTTCGTGACTCGCTGCGGCGAACTTTTGTCAATTAATGCCGATATTGGCACACGTGGCGTGCGATTGTTATTATAACCGGAACGAAACAGTTCAAAAAGGCAGAAAAACATGATTTTGGACATATTGGAGTGTATTGGGTGCGTTCAGTGGCAAAAAACTCACTTCGTGACTCGCGCGGCGAACTTTTGTTCAATTAATGCCGATATTGGCACACGTGGGTGCGATTTTTTATATACCGGAACGAAACAGTTCAAAAAGCAGAAAAACATGATTTTTGGACATATTGGAGTGTATTGGTGCGTTCGTGGCAAAAACTCACTTCGTGACTCGCGCGGCGAACTTTTGTCAATTAATGCCGATATTGGCACACGTGCGTGCGTTGTTTATAACCGGAACGAAACAGTTCAAAAAGCAGAAAAAACATGATTTTTGGACATATTGGAGTGTATTGGGTGCGTTCGTGGCAAAAACTCACTTCGTGACTCGCGCGGCGAACTTTTGTCAATTAATGCCGATATTGGCACACGTGGGTGCGATTTTATATACCGGAACGAAACAGTTCAAAAAGCAGAAAAACATGATTTTTGGACAAATTGGAGTGTATTGGGTGCGTTCGTGGCAAAAACTCACTTCGTGACTCGCGCGGCGAACTTTTGTCAATTAATGCCGATATTGGCACACGTGCGTGCGTTGTTTTTAACCGGAACGAAACAGTTCAAAAAGCAGAAAAACATGATTTTTTGGACATATTGGAGTGTATTGGGTGCGTTCGTGGCAAAAACTCACTCGTGACTCGCGGCGGCGAACTTTTGTCAATTAATGCCGATATGGCACACGTGGCGATGCGATTGTTTATATACCGGAACGAAACAGTTCAAAAAGCAGGAAAAAACATGATTTTTTGGACATATTGGAGTGTATTGGGTGCGTTCCGTGGCAAAAACTCACTCGTGACTCGCGCGGCGAACTTTTGTCAATAATGCCGATATTGGCACACGTGGGTGCGATTTTATATACCGGAACGAAACAGTTCAAAAAGCAGAAAAACAGATTTTTTGGACAATTGGAGTGTATTGGGTGCGTTCGTGGCAAAAACTCACTTCGTGACTCGCGCGGGCGAACTTTGTCAATTAATGCCGATATTGGCCCACGTGGTGCGATGTTTATATACCGGAACGAAACAGTTCAAAAGCAGAAAAAACATGATTTTTGGACATATTGGAGTGTATTGGGTGCGTTCGTTGCAAAAAACTCACTTCGTGACTCGCGCGGCGAACTTTTGTCAATTAATGCCGATATTGGCACACGTGCGTGCGTTGTTTTTAACCGAACGAAACAGTTCAAAAAGCTGAAAAAACATGATTTTTGGACATATTGGAGTGTACTGGGTGCGTTAATTGCAAAAAAAAAACTCACTTCGTGACTCGCGCGGCGAACTTTTGTCAATTAATGCCGATATTGGACACACGTTGCGTGCGTTGTTTTTAACCGGAAACGAAACAGTTTTCAAAAGCAGAAAAACCATGATTTTTGACATATTGGAGTGTATGGGTTGCGTTCGTGGCAAAAACTCACTTCGTGACCGCGCGGCGAACTTTTGTCAATTAATGCCGATATTGGCACACGTGGGTGCGATTTATATACCGGAACGAAACAGTTCAAAAAGCATATAAAACATGATTTTTGGACAAATTGGAGTGTATGGGTGCGTTCGTGGCAAAAACTCACTTCGTGACTCGCGCGGCGAACTTTTGTCAATTAATGCCGATATTGGCACACGTGGGTGCGATTTATATACCGGAACGAAACAGTTCAAAAAGCAGAAAAAACATGATTTTTGACAAATTGGAGTGTATGTGGTTCGTTCGTGCACAAAACTCACTTCGTGACTCGCGCGGCGAACTTTTGTCAACTAATGCCGATATTGGCTACCGTGGGTGCCGATTTTATATACCGGAACGAAAAATTCAAAAAGCAGAAAACAGTGATTTTTGGACATATTGGAGTGTATTGGGTGCGTTCGTGGGCAAAAAACTCACTTAGTGACTCGCGCGGCCGAACTTTTGTCAATTAATGCCGATATTGCACACGTGCGTGCGTTGTTTTTAACCGGAAACGAAACAGTTCAAAAAGCAGAAAAACATGATTTTTGGACATATGGAAGTGTATTGGGTGCGTTCGTGGCAAAAACTCACTTCGTGACTCGCGCGGCGAACTTTGTCAATTAATGCCGATATTGGCACACGTGGGTGCGATTTTTATATACCGGAACGAAAAAGTTCAAAAAGCAGAAAAACATGATTTTTGGACATATTGGAGTGTATTGGGTGCGTTCGTGGCAAAAACTCACTTCGTGACTCGCGCGGCGAACTTTTGTCAATTAATGCCGATATTGGCACACGTGGGTGCGATTTTATATACCGGAACGAAACAGTTCAAAAAGCAGAAAAACATGATTTTTGGACATATTGGAGTGTATTGGGTGCGTTCGTGGCAAAAACTCACTTCGTGACTCGCGCGGCGAACTTTTGTCAATTAATGCCGATATTGGCACACGTGGGTGCGATTTTATATACCGGAACGAAACAGTTCAAAAAGCAGAAAAACATGATTTTTGGACATATTGGAGTGTATTGGGTGCGTTCGTGGCAAAAACTCACTTCGTGACTCGCGCGGCGAACTTTTGTCAATTAATGCCGATATTGGCACACGTGGGTGCGATGTTTATATACCGGAACGAAACAGTTCAAAAAGCAGAAAAACATGATTTTTGGACATATTGGAGTGTATTGGGTGCGTTCGTGGCAAAAACTCACTTCGTGACTCGCGCGGCGAACTTTTGTCAATTAATGCCGATATTGGCACACGTGCGTGCGTTGTTTTTAACCGGAACGAAACAGTTCAAAAAGCAGAAAAACATGATTTTTGGACATATTGGAGTGTATTGGGTGCGTTCGTGGCAAAAACTCACTTCGTGACTCGCGCGGCGAACTTTTGTCAATTAATGCCGATATTGGCACACGTGGTTGCGATTTTATATACCGGAACGAAAAAGTTCAAAAAGCAGAAAAACATGATTTTTGGACATATTGGAGTGTATTGGGTGCGTTCGTGGCAAAAACTCACTTCGTGACTCGCGCGGCGAACTTTTGTCAATTAATGCCGATATTGGCACACGTGCGTGCGTTGTTTTATAACCGGAACGAAACAGTTCAAAAAGCAGAAAAACATGATTTTTGGACATATTGGAGTGTATGGGTGCGTTCGTATCAAAAACTGACTTCGTGACTCGCGCGGCGAACTTTTGTCAATTAATGCCGATATTGGCACACGTTGCGTTGCGTTGTTTTTAACCGGAACGAAACAGTTCAAAAAGCAGAAAACATGATTTTTGGACATATTGGAGTGTATTGGGTGCGTTCGTGGCAAAAACTCACTCGTGACTCGCGCGGCGAACTTTTGTCAATTAATGCCGATATTGGACACACGTGGGTGCGATTTTATATACCGGAACGAAACAGTTCAAAAAGCAGAAAAACATGATTTTTGGACATAATTGGAGTGTATTGGGTGCGTTCTTGGCAAAAACTCACTTCGTGACTCGCGCGTGCGAACTTTTGTCAATTAATGCCGATATGGCACACGTGGTGCGATGTTTATATACCGGAACGAAACAGTTCAAAAAAGCATGAAAAACATGATTTTTGGACATAATTTGGAGTGTATTGGGTTGCGTTCGTGCAAAAACTCACTTCGTGACTCGCGCGGCGAACTTTTGTCAATTAATGCCGATATTGGCACACGTGCGTGCGATTGTTTATATACCGGAACGAAAACAGTTCAAAAAGCAGAAAAAACATGATTTTTGGACATATTGGAGTGTATTGGTGCGTTCGTGGAAAAACTCACTTCGTGACTCGCGCGGCGAACTTTTGTCATTAATGACGATATTGGCACACGTGCGTGCGTTGTTTTTAACCGGAACGAAACAGTTCAAAAAGCAGAAAAACATGATTTTTGGACATATTGGAGTGTATTGGGTGCGTTCGTGGCAAAAAACTCACTTCGTGACTCGAGCGGCGAACTTTTGTCAATTAATGCCGATATTGGCACACGTGCGGTGCGTTGTTTTTAACCGGAACGAAACGTTCAAAAAGCAGAAAAACATGATTTTTGGACATATGGAGTGTATTGGGTTGCGTTCGTGGCAAAAACTCACTTCGTGACTCGCGCGGCGAACTTTTGTCAATTAATGCCGATATTGGCACACGGGGTGCGATTGTTTATATACCGGAACGAAACAGTTTCAAAAAGCAGAAAAACATTGTTTTTGGACAATTGGAGTGTATTGTGTGCGTTCGTTGCAAAAAACTCACTTCGTGACTCACGCGGCGAACTTTTGTCAATTAATGCCGATATTGGCACACGTGGAGTGCGATTTTATATACCGGAACGAAACAGTTCAAAAGCAGAAAAACATGATTTTTGGACAATATTGGAGTGTATTGGGTGCGTTCGTGCAAAAACTCACTTCGTGACTCGCGCGGCGAACTTTTGTCAATTAATGCCGATATTGGCACACGTGGCGTGCGTTGTTTTTAACCGGAACGAAACGTTCAAAAAGCAAAAAACATGATTTTTGACATATTGGAGTGTATTGGGTGCGTTCGTGGCAAAAACTCACTTCGTGACTCGCGCGGCGAACTTTTGTCAATTAATGCCGATATTGGCACACGTGGGTGCGATTTTTATATACCGGAACGAAACAGTTCAAAAAGCAGAAAAAACATGATTTTTGGACATATTGGAGTGTATTGGGTGCGTTCGTGGCAAAAACTCACTTCGTGACTCGCGCGCGCGAAACTTTGTCAATTAATGCCGATATTGGCACACGTGCGTGCGTTGTTTTTAACCGAACGAAACAGTTCAAAAGCAGAAAAACCTTGATTTTTGGACATATTGGAGTGTATTGGGTGCGTTCATTGCAAAAACTCACTTCGTGACTCGCGCGGCGAACTTTTTGTCAATTAATGCCGATATTGGCACACGTGCGTGCGTTGTTTTTAACCGGAACGAAACAGTTCAAAAGCAGAAAAACATGATTTTTGGACATATTGGAGTGTATTGGGTGCGTTCGTGGCAAAAACCTCACTTCGTGACTCGCGCGGCGAACTTTTGTCAATTAATGCCGATATTGGCACACGTGCGTGCGTTGTTTTCTATACCGAAACGAAACAGTTCAAAAATCAGAAAAACCTTATTTTTGGACATATTGGAGTGTATTGGTGCGTTCATTGCAAAAACTCACTTCGTGACTCGCGCGGCGAACTTTTGTCAATTAATAGCCGATATTGGCAACACGTGCGCTAGCGTTGTTTTTAACCGGAACGAAACAGTTTCAAAAGCTGAAAAACATGATTTTTTGGACATATTGGAGTGTATTGGGTGCGTTCGTGGCAAAAACTTCACTTCGTGACTCGCGCGGCGAATCTTTGTCAATTAATGCCGATATTGACACACGTGGGTGCGATTTTATATACCGGAACGAAACAGTTCAAAAAGCAGAAAAACATGAGTTTTTTGGACAAATTGGAGTGTATTGGGTGCGTTCGTGGCAAAAACTCACTTCGTGACTCGCGCGGCGAACTTTTTTCAATTAATGCCGACATTGGCACACGTGGCGTGCGATTTTTATTACCGGAACGAAACAGTTCAAAAAGCTAAAAAAACATTATTTTTGGACACATTGGAGTGTATTGGGTGCGTTCGTGGCAAAAACTCACTTCGTGACTCGCTGCGGCGAACTTTTGTCAATTAATGCCGATATTGGACACGTGGGTGCGATTTTATATACCGGAACGAAACAGTTCAAAAAGCAGAAAAACATGATTTTTGGACATATTGGAGTGTATTGGTGCGTTCGTGGCAAAAACTGCACTTCGTGACTCGCGCTGGCGAACTTTTGTCAATTAATGCCGATATTGGCACACGTGGGTGCGATTTTATATACCGGAACGAACAGTTCAAAAAGCAGAAAGAAAACATGATTTTTGGACAAATTGGAGTGTATGGGGTGCGTTCGTATCAAAAACTCACTTCGTGACTCGCGCGGCGAACTTTTGTCAATTAATGCCGATTATTGGCACACGTGTTCGTGCGTGTTTTATACCGGAACGAAACAGTTTCAAAAAGCAGAAAAACGTGATTTTTGGACAATATTGGAGTGTATTGGGTGCGTTCGTGCAAAAACTCACTTCGTGACTCGCGCGGCGAACTTTTGTCAATTAATGCCGACTATTGGCACACGTGGGTGCGATTTTATATACCGGAACGAAAACAGTTCAAAAAGCAGAAAAACATGATTTTTGGACAAATTGGAGTGTATTGGGTGCGTTCGTGGCAAAAACTCACTTCGTGACTCGCGCGGCGAACTTTTGTCAATTATGCCGATAATTGGCACACGTGCGTGCGTTGTTTTAACCGGAACGAAACAGTTCAAAAAGCAGAAAAACATGATTTTTGGGACATATTGGAGTGTATTGGGGTGCGTTCGTGGCAAAAACTCACTTCGTGACTCGCGCGGGCGAACTTTTGTCAATTATGCCGATATTGGCACACGTGGGTGCGATTGTTTTATATACCGGAACGAAACAGTTTCAAAAGCAGAAAAACATGATTTTTGACATATTGGAGTGTATTTGGGTGCGTTCGTGGCAAAAACTCACTTCGTGACTCGCGCGGCGAACTTTTGTCAATTAATGCCGATATTGGCACACGTGCGTGCGTTGTTTTTAACCGGAACGAAACAGTTCAAAAGCAGAAAAAACATGATTTTTGGACATATTGGAGTGTATTGGGTGGGTTCGTTGCAAAAACTCACTTCGTGACTCGCGCGGCGAACTTTGTCAATTAATGCCGATATTGGCACACGTGCGTGCGTTGTTTTTAACCTGAACGAACAGTTCAAAAGCAGAAAAACATGATTTTTGGACATATTGGAGTGTATTGGGTGCGTTCGCAGGAAAAACTCACTTCGTGACTCGCCCGGCGAACTTTTGTCAATTAATGATGATATGGCACACGTGCGAGCGTTGTTTTTAACCGGAACGAACAGTTCAAAAGCAGAAAACATGATTTTTGGACATATTGGAGTGTATTGGGGGGTTCGTTGCAAAACTCACTTCGTGACTCACGCGGCGAACTTTTGTCAATTAATGTCGATATTGGCACACGTGCGTGCGTTGTTTTTAACCGGACGAAACTAGTTCAAACAGCTGAAAAACATGATTTTGGACATATTGGAGTGTATTGGTTGCGTTCGTGGCAAAAACTCACTTCGTGACTCGCGCGGCGAACTTTTGTCAATTAATGCCGATATTGGCACACGTGCGTGCGTTGTTTTTAACCGAACGAAACAGTTACAAAAAGCAGAAAAACATGATTTTTGGACATATTGGAGTGTATTGTGTGCGTTCATTGCAAAAACTCACTTCGTGACTCGCGCGGCGAACTTTTGTCAATTAATGCCGATATTGGCACACGTGGCTAGCGTTGTTTTTAACCGGAACGAAACAGTTTCAAAAAGCATGAAAAACATGATTTTTGGACAATTGGAGTGTATTGGGTGCGTTCGTGGCAAAAAACTCACTTCGTGACTCGCGCGGCGAACTCTTTGTCAAGTAATGCCGATATTGACACACGTGGGTGCGATTTTATAGACCGGAACGAAACAGTTCAAAAGGCAGAAAAACATTGATTTTTGGACAAATTGGAGTGTATTGGGTGCGTTCGTGGCAAAAACTCACTTCGTGACTCGCGCGGCGAACTTTTTTCAATTAATGCCGACATTGGCACACGTGGGTGCGATTTTATATACCGGAACGAAACAGTTCAAAAAGCATAAAAACCATTATTTTTGGACAAATTGGAGTGTATTGGGTGCGTTCGTGGCAAAAACTCACTTCGTGACTCGCGCGCGAACTTTTTGTCAATTAATGCCGATATTGGCACACGTGCGTGCGTTGTTTTTAACCGGAACGAAACAGTTCAAAAAGCGAGAAAACATGATTTTTGGACATATTGGAGTGTATTGGGTGCGTTCGTGCAAAAACTCACTCGTGACTCGCGCGGCGAACTTTGTCAATTAATGCCGATATTGGCACACGGGTAGCGATTTTTATAACCGGAACGAAACAGTTCAAAAAGCTGAAAAAACATGATTTTTGGACATATTGGAGTGTATTGGGTGCGTTCGTGGCAAAAACTCACCTCGTGACTCGCGCGGCAACTTTTGTCAATTAATGCCGATATTGACACACGTGGGTGCGATTTTATATACGGAACGAAACAGTTCAAAAAGCATTGAAAAACATGATTTTTGGACAAATTGGAGTGTATTGGGGCGTTCGTGGCAAAAACTCACTTCGTGACTCGCGCGGCGAACTTTTTTCAATTAATTGCCGATATTGGCACACGTGGGTGCGATTTTATATACCGGAACGAAACAGTTAAAAAGCATAAAAACATTATTTTGGACAAATTGGAGTGTATTGGTGCGTTCGTTGCAAAACACTCACTTCGTGACTCGCGCGGCGAACTTTTGTCAATTAATGCCGATATATGGCACACGTGCGTGCGTTGTTTTTAACCGGAACGAAACAGTTCAAAAAGCAGAAGAAAACATGATTTTTGGACCTATTGGAGTGTATTGGGTGCGTTCGTTGCAAAAAAACTCACTTCGTGGACTCGCGCGGCGAACTTTTGTCAATTAATGCCGATATTGGCACACGTGCGTAGCGTTGTTTTAACCGGAACGAAACAGTTCAAAAAGCTGAAAAACATGATTTTTGGACAATATGGAGTGTATTGGGTGCGTCGTGGCAAAAACTCACTCGTGACTCGCGCGGCGAACTTTTGTCAAGTAATGCCGATATTGACACACGTGGGTGCGATTGTTATATACCGGAACGAAACAGTTCAAAAAAGCAGAAAAACATGATTTTTGGACAAATTGGAGTGTATTGGGTGCGTTCGTGGCAAAAACTCACTTCGTGACTCGCGCGGCGAACTTTTTTCAATTAATGCCGATCATTGGCACACGTTGGTGCGATTTTATATACCGGAACGAAACAGTTCAAAAAGCAAGAAAAACATATTTTTGGACAATATTGGAGTGTATTGGGTGCGTTCGTGGCAAAAACTCACTTCGTGACTCGTGCGGCGAACTTTTGTCAATTAATGCCGATATTGGCACACGTGGGTGCGATTTTTATATACCGGAACGAAACAGTTCAAAAAGCAGAAAAAACATGATTTTTTGGACAATTGGAGTGTATTGGGTGCGTTCGTGGCAAAAACTCACTTCGTGACTCGCGCGGCGAACTTTTGTCAATTAATGCCGATATTGGCACACGTGGTGCGTTGTTTTTAACCGGAACGAAACAGTTCAAAAAGCAGAAAAACATGATTTTTGGACATATTGGAGTGTATTGGGTGCGTTCGTTGCAAAAACTCACTTCGTGACTCGCGCGGCGAACTTTTGTCAATTAATGCCGATATTGGCACACGCTTGCGTGCGTTGTTTTATAACCGGAACGAAACAGTTCAAAAAGCAGAAAAACATGATTTTTTGGACATATTGGAGTGTATTGGGTGCGTTCGTGGCAAAAAACTCCTCGTGACTCGCGCGGGCGAACTTTTGTCAATTAATGCCGATATTGACACACGTGGGTGCGATTTTATATACCGGAACGAAACAGTTCAAAAAGCAGAAAAACATGATTTTTGGACATATTGGAGTGTATTGGGTGCGTTCGTGGCAAAAACTCACTTCGTGACTCGCGCGGCGAACTTTTGTCAATTAATGCCGATATTGGCACACGTGCGTGCGTTGTTTTTAACCGGAACGAAACAGTTCAAAAAGCAGAAAAACATGATTTTTGGACATATTGGAGTGTATTGGGTGCGTTCGTGGCAAAAAACTCACTTCGTGACTCGCGCGGCGAACTTTTGTCAATTAATGCCGATATTGGCACACGTGCGTGCGTTGTTTTTAACCGGAACGAAACAGTTCAAAAAGCAGAAAAAACATGATTTTTGGACATATTGGAGTGTATTGGGTGCGTTCGTGGCAAAAACTCACTTCGTGACTCGCGCGGCGAACTTTTGTCAATTAATGCCGATATTGGCACACGTGGGTGCGATTGTTTATAACCGGAACGAAACAGTTCAAAAAGCAGAAAAACATGATTTTTGGACATATTGGAGTGTATTGGGTGCGTTTCGTGGCAAAAACCTCACTTCGTGACTCGCGCGGCGAACTTTTGTCAATTAATGCCGATATTGGCCCACGTGCGTGCGTTGTTTTTAACCCGGAACGAAACAGTTCAAAAGCAGAAAAAACATGATTTTTGGACATATTGGAGTGTATTGGGTTGCGTTCGTGGCAAAAACCTCACTTCGTGACTCGCGCTGGCGAACTTTTGTCAATTAATGCCGGATATTGGCACACGTGGGTGCGATTTTATTATATACCGGAACCGAAAACAGTTCAAAGCAAAAAGCATAGAAAACATTGATTTTGGACATATTGGAGTGTATTGGTTTCGTTCGTGCAAAAACTCACTTCGTGACTCGCGCGGCGAAACTTTTGTCAATTAATGCCGAATTGGCACACGTGGGTGCGATTTTTTATACCGGAACGAAACAGTTCAAAAAGCAGAAAAACATGATTTTTGGACAAATTGGAGTGTAATTGGGTGCGTTCGTGGCAAAAACTCACTTCGTGACTCGCGCGGCGAACTTTTGTCAATTAATGCCGATATTGGCACACGTGCGTGCGATTGTTTTATACCGGAACGAACAGTTCAAAAAGCAGAAAAACATGATTTTTGGACATATTGGAGTGTATTGGGTGCGTTCGTGGCAAAAACTCACTTCGTGACTCGCGCGGCGAACTTTTGTCAATTAATTGCCGATATTGGCACACGTGGGTGCGATTTTATATACCGGAACGAAACAGTTCAAAAAGCAGAAAAACATGATTTTTGGACATATTGGAGTGTATTGGGTGCGTTCGTGGCAAAAACTCACTTCGTGACTCGCGCGGCGAACTTTTTGTCAATTAATGCCGATATTGGACACACGTGGTGCGATTTTATATACCGGACGAAACAGTTCAAAAAGCAGAAGAAAAGAAAAACATTATTTTTGGACAAATTGGAGTGTATTGGTGCGTTCGTGGCAAAAACTCACTTCGTGACTCGCGCGGCGAACTTTTGTCAATTAATGCCGATATTGGCACACGTGCGTGCGTTGTTTTAACCGGAACGAACAGTTTCAAAAAGCAGAAAAACATTGATTTTTGGACCATATTGGAGTGTATGGGTGCGTTCGTGGCAAAACTCACTTCGTGACTCGCGCGGCGAACTTTTGTCAATTAATGCCGATATTGGCACACGTGCGGTGCGTTGTTTATAACCGGAACGAAACAGTTCAAAAAGCAGAAAAACATATTTTTGGACATATTGGAGTGTCTTGGGTTGCGTTCGTGGCAAAAACTCACTTCGTGACTCGCGCGGCGAACTTTTGTCAATTAATGCCGATATTGGCACACGTGCGGTGCGTGTTTTATAACCGGAACGAAACAGTTCAAAAAGCAGAAAAACATGATTTTTGGACATATTGGAGTGTATTGGGTGCGTTCGTGGCAAAAACTCACTTCGTGACTCGCGCGGCGAACTTTTGTCAATTAATGCCGATATTGACACACGTGGGTGCGATTTTATATACCGGAACGAACAGTTCAAAAAGCAGAAAAACATGATTTTTGGACAAATTGGAGTGTATTGGGTGCGTTCGGTGGGCAAAAACTCACTTCGTGACTCGCGCGGCGAACTTTTGTCAATTAATGCCGATATTGGCACACGTGGGTGCGATTTTATATACCGGAACGAAACAGTTCAAAAAGCAGAAAACATTGATTTTTGGACATATGGGAGTGTATTGGGTGCGTTCGTGGCAAAAACTCACTTCGTGACTCGCGCGGCGAACTTTGTCAATTAATGCCGATATTGGCACCAACGTGCGGTGCGTTGTTTTTAACCGGAACGAAACAGTTCAAAAAGCAGAAAAACATGATTTTGGACATATTGGAGTGTATTGGGTGCGTTCGTTGCAAAAACTCACTTCGTGACTCGCGCGGCGAACTTTTGTCAATTAAATGCCGATATTGGCACACGTGCGTAGCGTTGTTTTTTAACCGGAAACGAAACAGTTCAAAAAGCAGAAAAACTTGATTTTGGACATATTGGAGTGTATGGGTGCGTTCGTTGAAAAACTCACTTCGTGACTCGCGCGGCGAACTTTTGTCAATTAATGCCGATATTGGCACACGTGCGTGCGATGTTTTATACCGGAACGAAAAAGTTCAAAAGCAGAAAAACTGATTTTGGACATATTGGAGGTGTATTGGTGCGTTTCGTGCAAAACTCACTTCGTGACTCGCGCGGCGAACTTTTGTCAATTATATGCCGATATTGGCCACACGTGGGTGCGATTTTATATACCGGAACGAAAACAGTTCAAAAAGCAGAAAAACATGATTTGGACATATTGGAGTTATTGGGTGCGTTCGATGCAAAAACTCACTTCGTTGACTCGCGCGGCGAACTTTTGTCAATTAATGCCGATATTGGCACACGTGCTTGCGTTGTTTTTAAACCGGAACGAAACAGTTCAAAAAGCTAGAAAAACATGATTTTTGGACATATTGGAGTGTATTGGGTGCGTTCGTGGCAAAACTCACTTCGTGACTCGCGCGGCGAACTTTGTCAAGTAATGCCGATATTGGCACACGTGGGTGCGTTGTTATTAACCGGAACGAAACAGTTCAAAAAGCAGAAAAACATGATTTTTGGACAAATTGGAGTGTATTGGGTGCGTTCGTGGCAAAAACTCACTTCGTGACTCGCGCGGCGAACTTTTTGTCAATTAATGCCGATATTGGCACACGTGGGTGCGATTTTATATACCGGAACGAAACAGTTCAAAAAGCATAAAAACATTATTTTGGACATATTGGAGTGTATTGGGTGCGTTCGTGCAAAAACTCACTTCGTGACTCGCGCGGCGAACTTTTGTCAATTAATGCCGATATTGGCACACGTGCGTGCGTTGTTTTTAACCGGAACGAAACAGTTCAAAAAGCAGAAAAACATGATTTTTGGGACATATTGGAGTGTATTGGGTGCGTTCGTTGCAAAAAACTCACTTCGTGACTCGCGCGGCGAACTTTTGTCAATTAATGCCGATATTGGCACACGTGGGTGCGATTGTTATATACCGGAACGAAACAGTTCAAAAAGCAGAAAAACATGATTTTTGGACATATTGGAGTGTATTGGGTGCGTTCGTGGCAAAAACTCACTTCGTGACTCGCGCGGCGAACTTTTGTCAATTAATGCCGATATTGGCACACGTGGGTGCGATTTTATATACCGGAACGAAACAGTTCAAAAAGCAGAAAAACATGATTTTTGGACATATTGGAGTGTATTGGGTGCGTTCGTGGCAAAAACTCACTTCGTGACTCGCGCGGCGAACTTTTGTCAATTAATGCCGATATTGGCACACGTGCGGTGCGTTGTTTATATACCGGAACGAAACAGTTCAAAAAGCAGAAAAAACATGATTTTTGGACATATTGGAGTGTATTGGGTGCGTTCGTGGCAAAAACTCACTTCGTGACTCGCGCGGCGAACTTTTGTCAATTAATGCCGATATTGGCACACGTGCGTGCGTTGTTTTTAACCGGAACGAAACAGTTCAAAAAGCAGAAAAACATGATTTTTGGACATATTGGAGTGTATTGGGTGCGTTCGTGGCAAAAACTCACTTCGTGACTCGCGCGGCGAACTTTTGTCAATTAATGCCGATATTGGCACACGTGCGTGCGATTTTATATACCGGAACGAAACAGTTCAAAAAGCAGAAAAACATGATTTTTGGACATATTGGAGTGTATTGGGTGCGTTCGTGGCAAAAACTCACTTCGTGACTCGCGCGGCGAACTTTTGTCAATTAATGCCGATATTGGCACACGTGCGTGCGATTGTTTTAACCGGAACGAAACAGTTCAAAAAGCAGAAAAACATGATTTTTGGACATATTGGAGTGTATTGGGTGCGTTCGTGGCAAAAACTCACTTCGTGACTCGCGCGGCGAACTTTTGTCAATTAATGCCGATATTGGCACACGTGCGTGCGTTGTTTTATACCGGAACGAAAAAGTTCAAAAAGCAGAAAAACATGATTTTTGGACATATTGGAGTGTATTGGCGTGCGTTCGTGGCAAAAACTCACTTCGTGACTCGCGCGGCGAACTTTTGTCAATTAATGCCGATATTGGCACACGTGGGTGCGATTTTATATACCGGAACGAAACAGTTCAAAAAGCAGAAAAACATGATTTTTGGACATATTGGAGTGTATTGGGTGCGTTCGTGGCAAAAACTCACTTCGTGACTCGCGCGGCGAACTTTTGTCAATTAATGCCGATATTGGCACACGTGCGTGCGTTGTTTTTAACCGGAACGAAACAGTTCAAAAAGCAGAAAAACATGATTTTTGGACATATTGGAGTGTATTGGGTGCGTTCGTGGCAAAAACTCACTTCGTGACTCGCGCGGCGAACTTTTGTCAATTAATGCCGATATTGGCACACGTGCGTGCGTTGTTATATACCGGAACGAAACAGTTCAAAAAGCAGAAAAACATGATTTTTGGACATATTGGAGTGTATTGGGTGCGTTCGTGGCAAAAACTCACTTCGTGACTCGCGCGGCGAACTTTTGTCAATTAATGCCGATATTGGCACACGTGCGTGCGTTGTTTATATACCGGAACGAAACAGTTCAAAAAGCAGAAAAACATGATTTTTGGACAAATTGGAGTGTATTGGGTGCGTTCGTGGCAAAAACTCACTTCGTGACTCGCGCGGCGAACTTTTGTCAATTAATGCCGATATTGGCACACGTGGGTGCGATTTTATATACCGGAACGAAACAGTTCAAAAAGCAGAAAAACATGATTTTTTGGACATAATTGGAGTGTATTGGTGCGTTCGTGGCAAAACTCACTTCGTGACTCGCGCGGCGAACTTTTGTCAATTAATGCCGATATTGGCACACGTGGGTGCGATTTTATATACCGGAACGAAACAGTTCAAAAAGCAGAAAAACATGATTTTTGGACAAATTGGAGTGTATTGGGTGCGTTCGTGGCAAAAACTCACTTCGTGACTCGCGCGGCGAACTTTTGTCAATTAATGCCGATATTGGCACACGTGCGTGCGATTTTATAAATACCGGAACGAAACAGTTCAAAAAGCAGAAAAACATGATTTTTGGACATATTGGAGTGTATTGGGTGCGTTCGTGGCAAAAACTCACTTCGTGACTCGCGCGGCGAACTTTTGTCAATTAATGCCGATATTGGCACACGTGGGTGCGATTTTATTAACCGGAACGAAACAGTTCAAAAAGCAGAAAAACATGTTTTTGGACATAATTGGAGTGTATTGGGTGCGTTCGTGGCAAAAAACTCACTTCGTGACTCGCTGCGGCGAACTTTTGTCAATTAATGCCGATATTGGCACACGTGCGTTGCGTTGTTTTTAACCGGAACGGAAAAAGTTCAAAAAGCAGAAAAACATGATTTTGGACATATTGGAGTGTATTTGGGGGCGTTCGTGGCAAAAACTCACTTCGGTGACTCGCGCGGCGAACTTTTGTCAATTAATGCCGATATTGGCACACGTGCGGTGCGATTGTTTATTAACCGGAACGAAACAGTTCAAAAAGCAGAAAAACATGATTTTTGGACATATTGGAGTGTATTGGGTGCGTTCGTGGCAAAAACTCACTTCGTGACTCGCGCGGCGAACTTTTGTCAATTAATGCCGATATTGGCACACGTGCGTGCGTTGTTTTTAACCGGAACGAAACAGTTCAAAAAGCAGAAAAACATGATTTTTGGACATATTGGAGTGTATTGGGTGCGTTCGTGGCAAAAACTCACTTCGTGACTCGCGCGGCGAACTTTTGTCAATTAATGCCGATATTGGCACACGTGCGTGCGATTTTTATATACCGGAACGAAACAGTTCAAAAAGCAGAAAAACATGATTTTTGGACATATTGGAGTGTATTGGGTGCGTTCAGTGGCAAAAACTCACTTCGTGACTCGCGCGGCGAACTTTTGTCAATTAATGCCGATATTGGCACACGTGCGTGCGTTGTTTTAACCGGAACGAAACAGTTCAAAAAGCAGAAAAACATGATTTTGGACATATTGGAGTGTATTGGGTGCGTTCGTGGCAAAAACTCACTTCGTGACTCGCGCGGCGAACTTTTGTCAATTAATGCCGATATTGGCACACGTGCGTGCGTTGTTTTAACCGGAACGAAACAGTTCAAAAAGCAGAAAAAACATGATTTTTGGACATATTGGAGTGTATTGGGTGCGTTCGTGGCAAAAACTCACTTCGTGACTCGCGCGGCGAACTTTTGTCAATTAATGCCGATATTGGCACACGTGGGTGCGATTTTATATACCGGAACGAAACAGTTCAAAAAGCAGAAAAACATGATTTTTGGACAAATTGGAGTGTATTGGGTGCGTTCGTGGCAAAAACTCACTTCGTGACTCGCGCGGCGAACTTTTGTCAATTAATGCCGATATTGGCACACGTGGGTGCGATTTTTATATACCGGAACGAAACAGTTCAAAAAGCAGAAAAACATGATTTTTGGACATATTGGAGTGTATTGGGTGCGTTCGTGGCAAAAAACTCACTTCGTGACTCGCGCGGCGAACTTTTGTCAATTAATGCCGATATTGGCACACGTGCGTGCGTTGTTTTTAACCGGAACGAAACAGTTCAAAAAGCAGAAAAACATGATTTTTGGACATATTGGAGTGTATTGGGTGCGTTCGTGGCAAAAAACTCACTTCGTGACTCGCGCGGCGAACTTTTGTCAATAATGCCGATATTGGCACACGTGGGTGCGATGTTTATATACCGGAACGAAACAGTTCAAAAAGCAGAAAAAACATGATTTTTGGACATATTGGAGTGTATTGGGTGCGTTCGTGGCAAAAACTCACTTCGTGACTCGCGCGGCGAACTTTTGTCAATTAATGCCGATATTGGCACACGTGCGTGCGTTGTTTTTAACCGGAACGAAACAGTTCAAAAAGCAGAAAAACATGATTTTTGGACATATTGGAGTGTATTGGGTGCGTTCGTGGCAAAAACTCACTTCGTGACTCGCGCGGCGAACTTTTGTCAATTAATGCCGATATTGGCACACGTGCGTGCGTTGTTTTATACCGGAACGAAATAGTTCAAAAAGCAGAAAAACATGATTTTTGGACATATTGGAGTGTATTGGGTGCGTTCGTGGCAAAAACTCACTTCGTGACTCGCGCGGCGAACTTTTGTCAATTAATGCCGATATTGGCACACGTGCGTGCGTTGTTTTATACCGGAACGAAACAGTTCAAAAAGCAGAAAAACATGATTTTTGGACATATTGGAGTGTATTGGGTGCGTTCGTGGCAAAAACTCACTTCGTGACTCGCGCGGCGAACTTTTGTCAATTAATGCCGATATTGGCACACGTGCGTGCGTTGTTTTTAACCGGAACGAAACAGTTCAAAAAGCAGAAAAAACATGATTTTTGGACATATTGGAGTGTATTGGGTGCGTTCGTGGCAAAAACTCACTTCGTGACTCGCGCGGCGAACTTTTGTCAATTAATGCCGATATTGGACACACGTGGGTGCGATTTTATATACCGGAACGAAACAGTTCAAAAAGCAGAAAAACATGATTTTTGGACAATATTGGAGTGTATTGGGTGCGTTCGTGGCAAAAACTCACTTCGTGACTCGCGCGGCGAACTTTTGTCAATTAATGCCGATATTGGCACACGTGGGTGCGATTTTATATACCGGAACGAAACAGTTCAAAAAGCAGAAAAACATGATTTTTGGACATAATTGGAGTGTATTGGGTGCGTTCGTGGCAAAAACTCACTTCGTGACTCGCGCGGCGAACTTTTGTCAATTAATGCCGATATTGGCACACGTGCGTGCGTTGTTTTAAACCGGAACGAAACAGTTCAAAAAGCAGAAAAACATGATTTTTGGACATATTGGAGTGTATTGGGTGCGTTCGTGGCAAAAACTCACTTCGTGACTCGCGCGGCGAACTTTTGTCAATTAATGCCGATATTGGCACACGTGGTGCGTTGTTTTTAACCGGAACGAAACAGTTCAAAAAGCAGAAAAACATGATTTTTGGACATATTGGAGTGTATTGGGTGCGTTCGTGGCAAAAACTCACTTCGTGACTCGCGCGGCGAACTTTTGTCAATTAATGCCGATATTGGCACACGTGGGTGCGTTGTTTATTAACCGGAACGAAACAGTTCAAAAAGCAGAAAAACATGATTTTTGGACATATTGGAGTGTATTGGGTGCGTTCGTGGCAAAAACTCACTTCGTGACTCGCGCGGCGAACTTTTGTCAATTAATGCCGATATTGGCACACGTGGTGCGATTTTATATACCGGAACGAAACAGTTCAAAAAGCAGAAAAACATGATTTTTGGACATATTGGAGTGTATTGGGTGCGTTCGTGGCAAAAACTCACTTCGTGACTCGCGCGGCGAACTTTTGTCAATTAATGCCGATATTGGCACACGTGCGGTGCGTTGTTTATATACCGGAACGAAACAGTTCAAAAAGCAGAAAAACATGATTTTTGGACAATATTGGAGTGTATTGGGTGCGTTCGTGGCAAAAACTCACTTCGTGACTCGCGCGGCGAACTTTTGTCAATTAATGCCGATATTGGCACACGTGGGTGCGATTTTATATACCGGAACGAAACAGTTCAAAAAGCAGAAAAACATGATTTTTGGACATATTGGAGTGTATTGGGTGCGTTCGTGGCAAAAACTCACTTCGTGACTCGCGCGGCGAACTTTTGTCAATTAATGCCGATATTGGCACACGTGGGTGCGATTTTTATATACCGGAACGAAACAGTTCAAAAAGCAGAAAAACATGATTTTTGGACATATTGGAGTGTATTGGGTGCGTTCGTTGCAAAAACTCACTTCGTGACTCGCGCGGCGAACTTTTGTCAATTAATGCCGATATTGGCACACGTGCGTGCGTTGTTTTTAACCGGAACGAAACAGTTCAAAAAGCAGAAAAACATGATTTTTGGACATATTGGAGTGTATTGGGTGCGTTCGTGGCAAAAACTCACTTCGTGACTCGCGCGGCGAACTTTTGTCAATTAATGCCGATATTGGCACACGTGCGTGCGATTTTTATATACCGGAACGAAACAGTTCAAAAAGCAGAAAAACATGATTTTTGGACATATTGGAGTGTATTGGTGCGTTCTTGGCAAAAACTCACTTCGTGACTCGCGCGGCGAACTTTTGTCAATTAATGCCGATATTGGCACACGTGCGTGCGTGTTTTATAACCGGAACGAAACAGTTCAAAAAGCAGAAAAACATGATTTTTGGACATATTGGAGTGTATTGGGTGCGTTCGTGGCAAAAACTCACTTCGTGACTCGCGCGGCGAACTTTTGTCAATTAATGCCGATATTGGCACACGTGGCGTGCGTTGTTATATTAACCGGAACGAAACAGTTCAAAAAGCAGAAAAACATGATTTTTGGACAATATTGGAGTGTATTGGGTGCGTTCGTGGCAAAAACTCACTTCGTGACTCGCGCGGCGAACTTTTGTCAATTAATGCCGATATTGGCACACGTGGCGTGCGTTGTTTATATACCGGAACGAAACAGTTCAAAAGCAGAAAAACATGATTTTTGGACATATTGGAGTGTATTGGGTGCGTTCGTGGCAAAAACTCACTTCGTGACTCGCGCGGCGAACTTTTGTCAATTAATGCCGATATTGGCACACGTGGCGTGCGTTGTTTTAACCGGAACGAAACAGTTCAAAAAGCAGAAAAACATGATTTTTGGACATATTGGAGTGTATTGGGTGCGTTCGTGGCAAAAACTCACTTCGTGACTCGCGCGGCGAACTTTTGTCAATTAATGCCGATATTGGCACACGTGCGTGCGTTGTTTTTAACCGGAACGAAACAGTTCAAAAAGCAGAAAAAACATGATTTTTGGACATATTGGAGTGTATTGGGTGCGTTCGTGGCAAAAACTCACTTCGTGACTCGCGCGGCGAACTTTTGTCAATTAATGCCGATATTGGCACACGTGGGTGCGATTTTATATACCGGAACGAAACAGTTCAAAAAGCAGAAAAACATGATTTTTGGACATATTGGAGTGTATTGGGTGCGTTCGTGGCAAAAACTCACTTCGTGACTCGCGCGGCGAACTTTTGTCAATTAATGCCGATATTGGCACACGTGCGTGCGTTGTTTTTATACCGGAACGAAACAGTTCAAAAAGCAGAAAAACATGATTTTTGGACATATTGGAGTGTATTGGGTGCGTTCGTGGCAAAAACTCACTTCGTGACTCGCGCGGCGAACTTTTGTCAATTAATGCCGATATTGGCACACGTGGGTGCGATTGTTATATACCGGAACGAAACAGTTCAAAAAGCAGAAAAACATGATTTTTGGACAAATTGGAGTGTATTGGGTGCGTTCGTGGCAAAAACTCACTTCGTGACTCGCGCGGCGAACTTTTGTCAATTAATGCCGATATTGGCACACGTGCGTGCGTTGTTTTTAACCGGAACGAAACAGTTCAAAAAGCAGAAAAACATGATTTTTGGACATATTGGAGTGTATTGGGTGCGTTCGTGGCAAAAACTCACTTCGTGACTCGCGCGGCGAACTTTTGTCAATTAATGCCGATATTGGCACACGTGGGTGCGATTTTATATACCGGAACGAAAAAGTTCAAAAAGCAGAAAAACATGATTTTTGGACATATTGGAGTGTATTGGGTGCGTTCGTGGCAAAAACTCACTTCGTGACTCGCGCGGCGAACTTTTGTCAATTAATGCCGATATTGGCACACGTGGCGTGCGTTGTTTATATACCGGAACGAAACAGTTCAAAAAGCAGAAAAACATGATTTTTGGACATATTGGAGTGTATTGGGTGCGTTCGTGGCAAAAACTCACTTCGTGACTCGCGCGGCGAACTTTTGTCAATTAATGCCGATATTGGCACACGTGCGTGCGTTTTTTATATACCGGAACGAAACAGTTCAAAAAGCAGAAAAACATGATTTTTGGACATATTGGAGTGTATTGGGTGCGTTCGTGGCAAAAACTCACTTCGTGACTCGCGCGGCGAACTTTTGTCAATTAATGCCGATATTGGCACACGTGCGTGCGTTGTTTTTAACCGGAACGAAACAGTTCAAAAAGCAGAAAAAACATGATTTTTGGACATATTGGAGTGTATTGGGTGCGTTCGTGGCAAAAACTCACTTCGTGACTCGCGCGGCGAACTTTTGTCAATTAATGCCGATATTGGCACACGTGCGTGCGATTGTTTATATACCGGAACGAAACAGTTCAAAAAGCAGAAAAACATGATTTTTGGACATATTGGAGTGTATTGGGTGCGTTCGTGGCAAAAACTCACTTCGTGACTCGCGCGGCGAACTTTTGTCAATTAATGCCGATATTGGCACACGTGCGTGCGTTGTTTTATACCGGAACGAAACAGTTCAAAAAGCAGAAAAAACATGATTTTGGACATATTGGAGTGTATTGGGTGCGTTCGTGGCAAAAACTCACTTCGTGACTCGCGCGGCGAACTTTTGTCAATTAATGCCGATATTGGCACACGTGCGTGCGTGTTTATTAACCGGAACGAAACAGTTCAAAAAGCAGAAAAACATGATTTTTGACATATTGGAGTGTATTGGGTGCGTTCGTGGCAAAAACTCACTTCGTGACTCGCGCGGCGAACTTTTGTCAATTAATGCCGATATTGGCACACGTGGGTGCGATTTTATATACCGGAACGAAACAGTTCAAAAAGCAGAAAAACATGATTTTTGACATATTGGAGTGTATTGGGTGCGTTCGTGGCAAAAACTCACTTCGTGACTCGCGCGGCGAACTTTTGTCAATTAATGCCGATATTGGCACACGTGCGTGCGTTGTTTTTAACCGGAACGAAACAGTTCAAAAAGCAGAAAAACATGATTTTTGGACATATTGGAGTGTATTGGGTGCGTTCGTGGCAAAAACTCACTTCGTGACTCGCGCGGCGAACTTTTGTCAATTAATGCCGATATTGGCACACGTGGGTGCGATTTTATATACCGGAACGAAACAGTTCAAAAAGCAGAAAAACATGATTTTTGGACATATTGGAGTGTATTGGGTGCGTTCGTGGCAAAAACTCACTTCGTGACTCGCGCGGCGAACTTTTGTCAATTAATGCCGATATTGGCACACGTGCGTGCGTTGTTTTTAACCGGAACGAAACAGTTCAAAAAGCAGAAAAACATGATTTTTGGACATATTGGAGTGTATTGGGTGCGTTCGTGGCAAAAAACTCACTTCGTGACTCGCGCGGCGAACTTTTGTCAATTAATGCCGATATTGGCACACGTGGGTGCGATTTTATATACCGGAACGAAACAGTTCAAAAAGCAGAAAAACATGATTTTTGGACATATTGGAGTGTATTGCGTGCGTTCGTGGCAAAAACTGACTTCGTGACTCGCGCGGCGAACTTTTGTCAATTAATGCCGATATTGGCACACGTGGGTGCGATTGTTTATATACCGGAACGAAACAGTTCAAAAAGCAGAAAAACATGATTTTTGGACATATTGGAGTGTATTGGGTGCGTTCGTGGCAAAAACTCACTTCGTGACTCGCGCGGCGAACTTTTGTCAATTAATGCCGATATTGGCACACGTGGGTGCGATTTTATATACCGGAACGAAACAGTTCAAAAAGCAGAAAAACATGATTTTTGGACATATTGGAGTGTATTGGGTGCGTTCGTGGCAAAAACTCACTTCGTGACTCGCGCGGCGAACTTTTGTCAATTAATGCCGATATTGGCACACGTGGGTGCGATTTTTATATACCGGAACGAAACAGTTCAAAAAGCAGAAAAACATGATTTTTGGACATATTGGAGTGTATTGGGTGCGTTCGTGGCAAAAACTCACTTCGTGACTCGCGCGGCGAACTTTTGTCAATTAATGCCGATATTGGCACACGTGCGTGCGTTGTTTTAACCGGAACGAAACAGTTCAAAAAGCAGAAAAACATGATTTTTGGACATATTGGAGTGTATTGGGTGCGTTCGTGGCAAAAACTCACTTCGTGACTCGCGCGGCGAACTTTTGTCAATTAATGCCGATATTGGCACACGTGCGTGCGTTGTTTTAACCGGAACGAAACAGTTCAAAAAGCAGAAAAACATGATTTTTGGACATATTGGAGTGTATTGGGTGCGTTCGTGGCAAAAACTCACTTCGTGACTCGCGCGGCGAACTTTTGTCAATTAATGCCGATATTGGCACACGTGCGTGCGTTGTTTTATAACCGGAACGAAACAGTTCAAAAAGCAGAAAAACATGATTTTTGGACATATTGGAGTGTATTGGGTGCGTTCGTGGCAAAAACTCACTTCGTGACTCGCGCGGCGAACTTTTGTCAATTAATGCCGATATTGGCACACGTGCGTGCGTTGTTTTTAACCGGAACGAAACAGTTCAAAAAGCAGAAAAACATGATTTTTGGACATATTGGAGTGTATTGGGTGCGTTCGTGGCAAAAACTCACTTCGTGACTCGCGCGGCGAACTTTTGTCAATTAATGCCGATATTGGCACACGTGGGTGCGATTGTTTATAACCGGAACGAAACAGTTCAAAAAGCAGAAAAACATGATTTTTGGACATATTGGAGTGTATTGGGTGCGTTCGTGGCAAAAACTCACTTCGTGACTCGCGCGGCGAACTTTGTCAATTAATGCCGATATTGGCACACGTGCGTGCGTTTTTATACCGGAACGAAACAGTTCAAAAAGCAGAAAAACATTGATTTTTGGACATATTGGAGTGTATTGGGTGCGTTCGTGGCAAAAACTCACTTCGTGACTCGCGCGGCGAACTTTTGTCAATTAATGCCGATATTGGCACACGTGCGTGCGTTGTTTTATACCGGAACGAAACAGTTCAAAAAGCAGAAAAACATGATTTTTGGACATATTGGAGTGTATTGGGTGCGTTCGTGGCAAAAACTCACTTCGTGACTCGCGCGGCGAACTTTTGTCAATTAATGCCGATATTGGCACACGTGCGTGCGTTGTTTTTAACCGGAACGAAACAGTTCAAAAAGCAGAAAAACATGATTTTTGGACATATTGGAGTGTATTGGGTGCGTTCGTGGCAAAAACTCACTTCGTGACTCGCGCGGCGAACTTTTGTCAATTAATGCCGATATTGGCACACGTGGGTGCGATTGTTATTACCGGAACGAAACAGTTCAAAAAGCAGAAAAACATGATTTTGGACATATTGGAGTGTATTGGGTGCGTTCGTGGCAAAAACTCACTTCGTGACTCGCGCGGCGAACTTTTGTCAATTAATGCCGATATTGGCACACGTGGCGTGCGATTGTTTTATACCGGAACGAAACAGTTCAAAAAGCAGAAAAACATGATTTTTGGACATATTGGAGTGTATTGGGTGCGTTCGTGGCAAAAACTCACTTCGTGACTCGCGCGGCGAACTTTTGTCAATTAATGCCGATATTGGCACACGTGCGTGCGTTGTTTATTAACCGGAACGAAACAGTTCAAAAAGCAGAAAAACATGATTTTTGGACATATTGGAGTGTATTGGGTGCGTTCGTGGCAAAAACTCACTTCGTGACTCGCGCGGCGAACTTTTGTCAATTAATGCCGATATTGGCACACGTGCGTGCGTTGTTTTTAACCGGAACGAAACAGTTCAAAAAGCAGAAAAACATGATTTTTGGACATATTGGAGTGTATTGGGTGCGTTCGTGGCAAAAACTCACTTCGTGACTCGCGCGGCGAACTTTTGTCAATTAATGCCGATATTGGCACACGTGGGTGCGATTGTTTATATACCGGAACGAAACAGTTCAAAAAGCAGAAAAACATGATTTTTGGACATATTGGAGTGTATTGGGTGCGTTCGTGGCAAAAACTCACTTCGTGACTCGCGCGGCGAACTTTTGTCAATTAATGCCGATATTGGCACACGTGCGTGCGTTGTTTTTAACCGGAACGAAACAGTTCAAAAAGCAGAAAAACATGATTTTTGGACATATTGGAGTGTATTGGGTGCGTTCGTGGCAAAAACTCACTTCGTGACTCGCGCGGCGAACTTTTGTCAATTAATGCCGATATTGGCACACGTGGGTGCGATTGTTTATATACCGGAACGAAACAGTTCAAAAAGCAGAAAAACATGATTTTTGGACATATTGGAGTGTATTGGGTGCGTTCGTGGCAAAAACTCACTTCGTGACTCGCGCGGCGAACTTTTGTCAATTAATGCCGATATTGGCACACGTGCGTGCGTTGTTTTTAACCGGAACGAAACAGTTCAAAAAGCAGAAAAACATGATTTTTGGACATATTGGAGTGTATTGGGTGCGTTCGTGGCAAAAACTCACTTCGTGACTCGCGCGGCGAACTTTTGTCAATTAATGCCGATATTGGCACACGTGGTGCGATTGTTTTTAACCGGAACGAAACAGTTCAAAAAGCAGAAAAACATGATTTTTGGACAATATTGGAGTGTATTGGGTGCGTTCGTGGCAAAAACTCACTTCGTGACTCGCGCGGCGAACTTTTGTCAATTAATGCCGATATTGGCACACGTGCGTGCGTTGTTTTTAACCGGAACGAAACAGTTCAAAAAAGCAGAAAAACATGATTTTTGGACATATTGGAGTGTATTGGGTGCGTTCGTGGCAAAAACTCACTTCGTGACTCGCGCGGCGAACTTTTGTCAATTAATGCCGATATTGGCACACGTGCGTGCGTTGTTTTTAACCGGAACGAAACAGTTCAAAAAGCAGAAAAAACATGATTTTTGGACATATTGGAGTGTATTGGGTGCGTTCGTGGCAAAAACTCACTTCGTGACTCGCGCGGCGAACTTTTGTCAATTAATGCCGATATTGGCACACGTGCGTGCGTTGTTTTTATACCGGAACGAAACAGTTCAAAAAGCAGAAAAACATGATTTTTGGACATATTGGAGTGTATTGGGTGCGTTCGTGGCAAAAACTCACTTCGTGACTCGCGCGGCGAACTTTTGTCAATTAATGCCGATATTGGCACACGTGCGTGCGTTGTTTTTAACCGGAACGAAACAGTTCAAAAAGCAGAAAAACATGATTTTTGGACATATTGGAGTGTATTGGGTGCGTTCGTGGCAAAAACTCACTTCGTGACTCGCGCGGCGAACTTTTGTCAATTAATGCCGATATTGGCACACGTGCGTGCGTTGTTTTTAACCGGAACGAAACAGTTCAAAAAGCAGAAAAAACATGATTTTTGGACATATTGGAGTGTATTGGGTGCGTTCGTGGCAAAAACTCACTTCGTGACTCGCGCGGCGAACTTTTGTCAATTAATGCCGATATTGGCACACGTGCGTGCGTTGTTTTTAACCGGAACGAAACAGTTCAAAAAGCAGAAAAACATGATTTTTGGACATATTGGAGTGTATTGGGTGCGTTCGTGGCAAAAACTCACTTCGTGACTCGCGCGGCGAACTTTTGTCAATTAATGCCGATATTGGCACACGTGCGTGCGTTGTTTTAACCGGAACGAAACAGTTCAAAAAGCTAGAAAAACATGATTTTTGGACATATTGGAGTGTATTGGGTGCGTTCGTGGCAAAAACTCACTTCGTGACTCGCGCGGCGAACTTTTGTCAATTAATGCCGATATTGGCACACGTGGGTGCGATTTTATATACCGGAACGAAACAGTTCAAAAAGCAGAAAAACATGATTTTTGGACAAATTGGAGTGTATTGGGTGCGTTCGTGGCAAAAACTCACTTCGTGACTCGCGCGGCGAACTTTTGTCAATTAATGCCGATATTGGCACACGTGGGTGCGTTGTTTATATACCGGAACGAAACAGTTCAAAAAGCAGAAAAACATGATTTTTGGACATATTGGAGTGTATTGGGTGCGTTCGTGGCAAAAAACTCACTTCGTGACTCGCGCGGCGAACTTTTGTCAATTAATGCCGATATTGGCACACGTGCGTGCGTTGTTTTTAACCGGAATCGAAACAGTTCAAAAAGCAGAAAAACATGATTTTTGGACATATTGGAGTGTATTGGGTGCGTTCGTGGCAAAAACTCACTTCGTGACTCGCGCGGCGAACTTTTGTCAATTAATGCCGATATTGGCACACGTGCGTGCGTTGTTTTATACCGGAACGAAACAGTTCAAAAAGCTGAAAAACATGATTTTTGGACATATTGGAGTGTATTGGGTGCGTTCGTGGCAAAAAGCTCACTTCGTGACTCGCGCGGCGAACTTTTGTCAATTAATGCCGATATTGGCACACGTGCGTGCGTTGTTTTTAACCGGAACGAAATAGTTCAAAAAGCAGAAAAAACATGATTTTTGGACATATTGGAGTGTATTGGGTGCGTTCGTGGCAAAAACTCACTTCGTGACTCGCGCGGCGAACTTTTGTCAATTAATGCCGATATTGGCACACGTGCGTGCGTTGTTTTTAACCGGAACGAAACAGTTCAAAAAGCAGAAAAACATGATTTTTGGACATATTGGAGTGTATTGGGTGCGTTCGTGGCAAAAACTCACTTCGTGACTCGCGCGGCGAACTTTTGTCAATTAATGCCGATATTGGCACACGTGCGTGCGTTGTTTTTAACCGGAACGAAACAGTTCAAAAAGCAGAAAAACATGATTTTGGACATATTGGAGTGTATTGGGTGCGTTCGTGGCAAAAACTCACTTCGTGACTCGCGCGGCGAACTTTTGTCAATTAATGCCGATATTGGCACACGTGCGTGCGTTGTTTTTAACCGGAACGAAACAGTTCAAAAAGCAGAAAAACATGATTTTTGGACATATTGGAGTGTATTGGGTGCGTTCGTGGCAAAAACTCACTTCGTGACTCGCGCGGCGAACTTTTGTCAATTAATGCCGATATTGGCACACGTGGGTGCGATTGTTTTAACCGGAACGAAACAGTTCAAAAAGCAGAAAAACATGATTTTTGGACATATTGGAGTGTATTGGGTGCGTTCGTGGCAAAAACTCACTTCGTGACTCGCGCGGCGAACTTTTGTCAATTAATGCCGATATTGGCACACGTGCGTGCGTTGTTTTAACCGGAACGAAACAGTTCAAAAAGCAGAAAAAACATGATTTTTGGACATATTGGAGTGTATTGGGTGCGTTCGTGGCAAAAACTCACTTCGTGACTCGCGCGGCGAACTTTTGTCAATTAATGCCGATATTGGCACACGTGCGTGCGTTGTTTTATAACCGGAACGAAATAGTTCAAAAAGCAGAAAAACATGATTTTTGGACATATTGGAGTGTATTGGGTGCGTTCGTGGCAAAAACTCACTTCGTGACTCGCGCGGCGAACTTTTGTCAATTAATGCCGATATTGGCACACGTGCGTGCGTTGTTTTTAACCGGAACGAAACAGTTCAAAAAGCAGAAAAACATGATTTTTGGACATATTGGAGTGTATTGGGTGCGTTCGTGCAAAAACTCACTTCGTGACTCGCGCGGCGAACTTTTGTCAATTAATGCCGATATTGGCACACGTGCGTGCGATTGTTTTAACCGGAACGAAACAGTTCAAAAAGCAGAAAAACATGATTTTTGGACATATTGGAGTGTATTGGGTGCGTTCGTGGCAAAAACTCACTTCGTGACTCGCGCGGCGAACTTTTGTCAATTAATGCCGATATTGGCACACGTGCGTGCGATTGTTTATATACCGGAACGAAACAGTTCAAAAGCAGAAAAACATGATTTTTGGACATATTGGAGTGTATTGGGTGCGTTCGTGGCAAAAACTCACTTCGTGACTCGCGCGGCGAACTTTTGTCAATTAATGCCGATATTGGCACACGTGCGTGCGTATGTTTATATACCGGAACGAAACAGTTCAAAAAGCAGAAAAACATGATTTTTGGACATATTGGAGTGTATTGGGTGCGTTCGTGGCAAAAACTCACTTCGTGACTCGCGCGGCGAACTTTTGTCAATTAATGCCGATATTGGCACACGTGCGTGCGTTGTTTTTAACCGGAACGAAACAGTTCAAAAAGCAGAAAAACATGATTTTTGGACATATTGGAGTGTATTGGGTGCGTTCGTGGCAAAAACTCACTTCGTGACTCGCGCGGCGAACTTTTGTCAATTAATGCCGATATTGGCACACGTGCGTGCGTTTTTATAACCGGAACGAAACAGTTCAAAAAGCAGAAAAACATGATTTTTGGACATATTGGAGTGTATTGGGTGCGTTCGTGGCAAAAACTCACTTCGTGACTCGCGCGGCGAACTTTTGTCAATTAATGCCGATATTGGCACACGTGCGTGCGATTTTTATATACCGGAACGAAACAGTTCAAAAAGCAGAAAAACATGATTTTTGGACATATTGGAGTGTATTGGGTGCGTTCGTGGCAAAAACTCACTTCGTGACTCGCGCGGCGAACTTTTGTCAATTAATGCCGATATTGGCACACGTGCGTGCGTTGTTTTTAACCGGAACGAAACAGTTCAAAAAGCAGAAAAACATGATTTTGGACATATTGGAGTGTATTGGGTGCGTTCGTGGCAAAAACTCACTTCGTGACTCGCGCGGCGAACTTTTGTCAATTAATGCCGATATTGGCACACGTGGGTGCGATTGTTATATACCGGAACGAAACAGTTCAAAAAGCAGAAAAACATGATTTTTGGACATATTGGAGTGTATTGGGTGCGTTCGTGGCAAAAACTCACTTCGTGACTCGCGCGGCGAACTTTTGTCAATTAATGCCGATATTGGCACACGTGCGTGCGTTGTTTTTAACCGGAACGAAACAGTTCAAAAAGCAGAAAAAACATGATTTTTGGACATATTGGAGTGTATTGGGTGCGTTCGTGGCAAAAACTCACTTCGTGACTCGCGCGGCGAACTTTTGTCAATTAATGCCGATATTGGCACACGTGCGTGCGTTGTTTTTAACCGGAATCGAAACAGTTCAAAAAGCAGAAAAACATGATTTTTGGACATATTGGAGTGTATTGGGTGCGTTCGTGGCAAAAAACTCACTTCGTGACTCGCGCGGCGAACTTTTGTCAATTAATGCCGATATTGGCACACGTGCGTGCGTTGTTTTAACCGGAACGAAACAGTTCAAAAAGCAGAAAAACATGATTTTTGGACATATTGGAGTGTATTGGGTGCGTTCGTGGCAAAAACTCACTTCGTGACTCGCGCGGCGAACTTTTGTCAATTAATGCCGATATTGGCACACGTGCGTGCGTTGTTTTAACCGGAACGAAATAGTTCAAAAAGCAGAAAAACATGATTTTTGGACATATTGGAGTGTATTGGGTGCGTTCGTGGCAAAAACTCACTTCGTGACTCGCGCGGCGAACTTTTGTCAAGTAATGCCGATATTGGCACACGTGGGTGCGATTTTATATACCGGAACGAAACAGTTCAAAAAGCAGAAAAAACATGATTTTTGGACAAATTGGAGTGTATTGGGTGCGTTCGTGGCAAAAACTCACTTCGTGACTCGCGCGGCGAACTTTTGTCAATTAATGCCGATATTGGCACACGTGGGTGCGATTTTATATACCGGAACGAAACAGTTCAAAAAGCAGAAAAACATTAGTTTTTGGACAATTGGAGTGTATTGGGTGCGTTCGTGGCAAAAACTCACTTCGTGACTCGCGCGGCGAACTTTTGTCATTAATGCCGATATTGGCACACGTGCGTGCGTTGTTATTTAACCGGAACGAAACAGTTCAAAAAGCAGAAAAACATGATTTTTGGACATATTGGAGTGTATTGGGTGCGTTCGTGGCAAAAACTCACTTCGTGACTCGCGCGGCGAACTTTTGTCAATTAATGCCGATATTGGCACACGTGCGTGCGTTGTTTTATACCGGAACGAAACAGTTCAAAAAGCAGAAAAACATGATTTTTGGACATAATTGGAGTGTATTGGGTGCGTTCGTGGCAAAAACTCACTTCGTGACTCGCGCGGCGAACTTTTGTCAATTAATGCCGATATTGGCACACGTGCGTGCGTTGTTTTTAACCGGAACGAAACAGTTCAAAAAGCAGAAAAACATGATTTTTGGACATATTGGAGTGTATTGGGTGCGTTCGTGCAAAAACTCACTTCGTGACTCGCGCGGCGAACTTTTGTCAATTAATGCCGATATTGGCACACGTGCGTGCGTTGTTTTAACCGGAACGAAACAGTTCAAAAAGCAGAAAAACATGATTTTTGGACATATTGGAGTGTATTGGGTGCGTTCGTGGCAAAAACTCACTTCGTGACTCGCGCGGCGAACTTTTGTCAATTAATGCCGATATTGGCACACGTGCGTGCGTTGTTTTTAACCGGAACGAAACAGTTCAAAAAGCAGAAAAACATGATTTTTGGACATATTGGAGTGTATTGGGTGCGTTCGTGGCAAAAACTCACTTCGTGACTCGCGCGGCGAACTTTTGTCAATTAATGCCGATATTGGCACACGTGCGTGCGTTGTTTTTAACCGGAACGAAACAGTTCAAAAAGCAGAAAAAACGTGATTTTTGGACATATTGGAGTGTATTGGGTGCGTTCGTGGCAAAAACTCACTTCGTGACTCGCGCGGCGAACTTTTGTCAATTAATGCCGATATTGGCACACGTGCGTGCGTTGTTTTAACCGGAACGAAACAGTTCAAAAAGCAGAAAAACATGATTTTTGGACATATTGGAGTGTATTGGGTGCGTTCGTGGCAAAAACTCACTTCGTGACTCGCGCGGCGAACTTTTGTCAATTAATGCCGATATTGGCACACGTGCGTGCGTTGTTTTTAACCGGAACGAAACAGTTCAAAAAGCAGAAAAACATGATTTTTGGACATATTGGAGTGTATTGGGTGCGTTCGTGGCAAAAACTCACTTCGTGACTCGCGCGGCGAACTTTTGTCAATTAATGCCGATATTGGCACACGTGCGTGCGTTGTTTTTAACCGGAACGAAACAGTTCAAAAAGCAGAAAAAACATGATTTTTGGACATATTGGAGTGTATTGGGTGCGTTCGTGGCAAAAAACTCACTTCGTGACTCGCGCGGCGAACTTTTGTCAATTAATGCCGATATTGGCACACGTGCGTGCGTTGTTTTTAACCGGAACGAAACAGTTCAAAAAGCAGAAAAACATGATTTTTGGACATATTGGAGTGTATTGGGTGCGTTCGTGGCAAAAACTCACTTCGTGACTCGCGCGGCGAACTTTTGTCAATTAATGCCGATATTGGCACACGTGCGTGCGTTGTTTTTAACCGGAACGAAACAGTTCAAAAAGCAGAAAAACATGATTTTTGGACATATTGGAGTGTATTGGGTGCGTTCGTGGCAAAAACTCACTTCGTGACTCGCGCGGCGAACTTTTGTCAATTAATGCCGATATTGGCACACGTGCGTGCGTTGTTTTTAACCGGAACGAAACAGTTCAAAAAGCAGAAAAACATGATTTTTGGACATATTGGAGTGTATTGGGTGCGTTCGTGGCAAAAACTCACTTCGTGACTCGCGCGGCGAACTTTTGTCAATTAATGCCGATATTGGCACACGTGCGTGCGATTTTTATATACCGGAACGAAACAGTTCAAAAAGCAGAAAAACATGATTTTTGGACATATTGGAGTGTATTGGGTGCGTTCGTGGCAAAAACTCACTTCGTGACTCGCGCGGCGAACTTTTGTCAATTAATGCCGATATTGGCACACGTGCGTGCGTTGTTTTTAACCGGAACGAAACAGTTCAAAAAGCAGAAAAACATGATTTTTGGACATATTGGAGTGTATTGGGTGCGTTCGTGGCAAAAACTCACTTCGTGACTCGCGCGGCGAACTTTTGTCAATTAATGCCGATATTGGCACACGTGCGTGCGTTGTTATATACCGGAACGAAACAGTTCAAAAAGCAGAAAAACATGATTTTTGGACATATTGGAGTGTATTGGGTGCGTTCGTGGCAAAAACTCACTTCGTGACTCGCGCGGCGAACTTTTGTCAATTAATGCCGATATTGGCACACGTGCGTGCGTTGTTTTTAACCGGAACGAAACAGTTCAAAAAGCAGAAAAACATGATTTTTGGACATATTGGAGTGTATTGGGTGCGTTCGTGGCAAAAACTCACTTCGTGACTCGCGCGGCGAACTTTTGTCAATTAATGCCGATATTGGCACACGTGCGTGCGTTGTTTTTAACCGGAACGAAACAGTTCAAAAAGCAGAAAAACATGATTTTTGGACATATTGGAGTGTATTGGGTGCGTTCGTGGCAAAAACTCACTTCGTGACTCGCGCGGCGAACTTTTGTCAATTAATGCCGATATTGGCACACGTGCGTGCGATTGTTTATATACCGGAACGAAACAGTTCAAAAAGCAGAAAAACATGATTTTTGGACATATTGGAGTGTATTGGGTGCGTTCGTGGCAAAAACTCACTTCGTGACTCGCGCGGCGAACTTTTGTCAATTAATGCCGATATTGGCACACGTGGGTGCGATTGTTATTAACCGGAACGAAACAGTTCAAAAAGCAGAAAAACATGATTTTTGGACATATTGGAGTGTATTGGGTGCGTTCGTGCAAAAACTCACTTCGTGACTCGCGCGGCGAACTTTTGTCAATTAATGCCGATATTGGCACACGTGCGTGCGTTGTTTTTAACCGGAACGAAAACAGTTCAAAAAGCAGAAAAACATGATTTTTGGACATATTGGAGTGTATTGGGTGCGTTCGTGGCAAAAACTCACTTCGTGACTCGCGCGGCGAACTTTTGTCAATTAATGCCGATATTGGCACACGTGCGTGCGTTGTTTTAACCGGAACGAAACAGTTCAAAAAGCAGAAAAACATGATTTTTGGACATATTGGAGTGTATTGGGTGCGTTCGTGGCAAAAACTCACTTCGTGACTCGCGCGGCGAACTTTTGTCAATTAATGCCGATATTGGCACACGTGCGTGCGTTGTTTTTAACCGGAACGAAACAGTTCAAAAAGCAGAAAAACATGATTTTTGGACATATTGGAGTGTATTGGGTGCGTTCGTGGCAAAAACTCACTTCGTGACTCGCGCGGCGAACTTTTGTCAATTAATGCCGATATTGGCACACGTGCGTGCGATTGTTTTAACCGGAACGAAACAGTTCAAAAAGCAGAAAAAACATGATTTTTGGACATATTGGAGTGTATTGGGTGCGTTCGTGGCAAAAACTCACTTCGTGACTCGCGCGGCGAACTTTTGTCAATTAATGCCGATATTGGCACACGTGCGTGCGTGTTTTATAACCGGAACGAAACAGTTCAAAAAGCAGAAAAAACATGATTTTTGGACATATTGGAGTGTATTGGGTGCGTTCGTGGCAAAAACTCACTTCGTGACTCGCGCGGCGAACTTTTGTCAATTAATGCCGATATTGGCACACGTGCGTGCGTTGTTTTTAACCGGAACGAAACAGTTCAAAAAGCAGAAAAACATGATTTTTGGACATATTGGAGTGTATTGGGTGCGTTCGTGGCAAAAACTCACTTCGTGACTCGCGCGGCGAACTTTTGTCAATTAATGCCGATATTGGCACACGTGCGTGCGTTGTTTTTAACCGGAACGAAACAGTTCAAAAAGCAGAAAAACATGATTTTTGGACATATTGGAGTGTATTGGGTGCGTTCGTGGCAAAAACTCACTTCGTGACTCGCGCGGCGAACTTTTGTCAATTAATGCCGATATTGGCACACGTGCGTGCGATTGTTTATAACCGGAACGAAACAGTTCAAAAAGCAGAAAAACATGATTTTTGGACATATTGGAGTGTATTGGGTGCGTTCGTGGCAAAAACTCACTTCGTGACTCGCGCGGCGAACTTTTGTCAATTAATGCCGATATTGGCACACGTGCGGTGCGATTTTATATACCGGAACGAAACAGTTCAAAAAGCAGAAAAACATGATTTTTGGACATATTGGAGTGTATTGGGTGCGTTCGTGGCAAAAACTCACTTCGTGACTCGCGCGGCGAACTTTTGTCAATTAATGCCGATATTGGCACACGTGCGTGCGTTGTTTTTAACCGGAACGAAACAGTTCAAAAAGCAGAAAAACATGATTTTTGGACATATTGGAGTGTATTGGGTGCGTTCGTGGCAAAAACTCACTTCGTGACTCGCGCGGCGAACTTTTGTCAATTAATGCCGATATTGGCACACGTGCGTGCGTTGTTTTTAACCGGAACGAAACAGTTCAAAAAGCAGAAAAAACATGATTTTTGGACATATTGGAGTGTATTGGGTGCGTTCGTGGCAAAAACTCACTTCGTGACTCGCGCGGCGAACTTTTGTCAATTAATGCCGATATTGGCACACGTGCGTGCGTTGTTTTTAACCGGAACGAAACAGTTCAAAAAGCAGAAAAACATGATTTTTGGACATATTGGAGTGTATTGGGTGCGTTCGTGGCAAAAACTCACTTCGTGACTCGCGCGGCGAACTTTTGTCAATTAATGCCGATATTGGCACACGTGCGTGCGTTGTTTTAACCGGAACGAAACAGTTCAAAAAGCAGAAAAACATGATTTTTGGACATATTGGAGTGTATTGGGTGCGTTCGTGGCAAAAACTCACTTCGTGACTCGCGCGGGCGAACTTTTGTCAATTAATGCCGATATTGGCACACGTGGGTGCGATTGTTATATACCGGAACGAAACAGTTCAAAAAGCAGAAAAACATGATTTTTGGACATATTGGAGTGTATTGGGTGCGTTCGTGCAAAAACTCACTTCGTGACTCGCGCGGCGAACTTTTGTCAATTAATGCCGATATTGGCACACGTGCGTGCGTTGTTTTTAACCGGAACGAAACAGTTCAAAAAGCAGAAAAACATGATTTTTGGACATATTGGAGTGTATTGGGTGCGTTCGTGGCAAAAACTCACTTCGTGACTCGCGCGGCGAACTTTTGTCAATTAATGCCGATATTGGCACACGTGGTGCGTTGTTTATTAACCGGAACGAAACAGTTCAAAAAGCAGAAAAACATGATTTTTGGACATATTGGAGTGTATTGGGTGCGTTCGTGGCAAAAACTCACTTCGTGACTCGCGCGGCGAACTTTTGTCAATTAATGCCGATATTGGCACACGTGCGTGCGTTGTTTTTAACCGGAACGAAACAGTTCAAAAAGCAGAAAAAACATGATTTTTGGACATATTGGAGTGTATTGGGTGCGTTCGTGGCAAAAACTCACTTCGTGACTCGCGCGGCGAACTTTTGTCAATTAATGCCGATATTGGCACACGTGGGTGCGATTTTATATACCGGAACGAAACAGTTCAAAAGCAGAAAAACATGATTTTTGGACAATATTGGAGTGTATTGGGTGCGTTCGTGGCAAAAACTCACTTCGTGACTCGCGCGGCGAACTTTTGTCAATTAATGACGATATTGGCACACGTGCGTGCGTTGTTTTATACCGGAACGAAACAGTTCAAAAAGCAGAAAAACATGATTTTTGGACATATTGGAGTGTATTGGGTGCGTTCGTGGCAAAAACTCACTTCGTGACTCGCGCGGCGAACTTTTGTCAATTAATGCCGATATTGGCACACGTGCGTGCGTTGTTTTTAACCGGAACGAAACAGTTCAAAAAGCAGAAAAACATGATTTTTGGACATATTGGAGTGTATTGGGTGCGTTCGTGGCAAAAACTCACTTCGTGACTCGCGCGGCGAACTTTTGTCAATTAATGCCGATATTGGCACACGTGCGTGCGTTGTTTTTAACCGGAACGAAACAGTTCAAAAAGCAGAAAAACATGATTTTTGGACATATTGGAGTGTATTGGGTGCGTTCGTGGCAAAAACTCACTTCGTGACTCGCGCGGCGAACTTTTGTCAATTAATGCCGATATTGGCACACGTGGCGTGCGATTTTATATACCGGAACGAAACAGTTCAAAAAGCAGAAAAACATGATTTTTGGACATATTGGAGTGTATTGGGTGCGTTCGTGGCAAAAACTCACTTCGTGACTCGCGCGGCGAACTTTTGTCAATTAATGCCGATATTGGCACACGTGCGTGCGTTGTTTTTAACCGGAACGAAACAGTTCAAAAAGCAGAAAAACATGATTTTTGGACATATTGGAGTGTATTGGGTGCGTTCGTGGCAAAAACTCACTTCGTGACTCGCGCGGCGAACTTTTGTCAATTAATGCCGATATTGGCACACGTGCGTGCGTTGTTTTTAACCGGAACGAAATAGTTCAAAAAGCAGAAAAACATGATTTTTGGACATATTGGAGTGTATTGGGTGCGTTCGTGGCAAAAACTCACTTCGTGACTCGCGCGGCGAACTTTTGTCAATTAATGCCGATATTGGCACACGTGCGTGCGTTGTTTTTAACCGGAACGAAACAGTTCAAAAAGCAGAAAAAACATGATTTTTGGACATATTGGAGTGTATTGTGTGCGTTCGTGGCAAAAACTCACTTCGTGACTCGCGCGGCGAACTTTTGTCAATTAATGCCGATATTGGCACACGTGCGTGCGTTGTTTTTAACCGAAACGAAACAGTTCAAAAAGCAGAAAAACTTGATTTTTGGACATATTGGAGTGTATTGGGTGCGTTCAGTTGCAAAAAACTCACTTCGTGACTCGCGCGGCGAACTTTTGTCAATTAATGCCGATATTGGCACACGTGCGTAGCGTTGTTTTTAACCGGAACGAAACAGTTCAAAAAGCAGAAAAACATGATTTTTGGACATATTGGAGTGTATTGGGTGCGTTCGTGGCAAAAACTCACTTCGTGACTCGCGCGGCGAACTTTTGTCAATTAATGCCGATATTGGACACACGTGCGGTGCGATTGTTTTATACCGGAACGAAACAGTTCAAAAAGCAGAAAAAACATGATTTTTGGACAATTGGAGTGTATTGGGTGCGTTCGTGGCAAAAAACTCACTTCGTGACTCGCGCGGCGAACTTTTGTCAATTAATGCCGATATTGGCACACGTGCGTGCGTTGTTTTTAACCGGAACGAAACAGTTCAAAAAGCAGAAAACATGATTTTTGGACATATTGGAGTGTATTGGGTGCGTTCGTTGCAAAAACTCACTTCGTGACTCGCGCGGCGAACTTTTGTCAATTAATGCCGATATTGGCACACGTGCGTGCGTTGTTTTTAACCGGAACGAAATAGTTCAAAAAGCAGAAAAACATGATTTTTGGACATATTGGAGTGTATTGGGTGCGTTCGTGGCAAAAACTCACTTCGTGACTCGCGCGGCGAACTTTTGTCAATTAATGCCGATATTGGCACACGTGCGTGCGTTGTTTTTAACCGAAACGAAACAGTTCAAAAAGCAGAAAAAACTTGATTTTTGGACATATTGGAGTGTATTGTGTGCGTTCGTGGCAAAAACTCACTTCGTGACTCGCGCGGCGAACTTTTGTCAATTAATGCCGATATTGCACACGTGGGTGCGATTGTTATTAACCGGAACGAAACAGTTCAAAAAGCAGAAAAACATGATTTTTGGACATATTGGAGTGTATTGGGTGCGTTCGTGGCAAAAACTCACTTCGTGACTCGCGCGGCGAACTTTTGTCAATTAATGCCGATATTGGCACACGTGGGTGCGATTGTTTATATACCGGAACGAAACAGTTCAAAAAGCAGAAAAACATGATTTTTGGACATATTGGAGTGTATTGGGTGCGTTCGTGGCAAAAACTCACTTCGTGACTCGCGCGGCGAACTTTTGTCAATTAATGCCGATATTGGCACACGTGCGTGCGTTGTTTTTAACCGGAACGAAAACAGTTCAAAAAGCAGAAAAACATGATTTTTGGACATATTGGAGTGTATTGGGTGCGTTCGTTGCAAAAAACTCACTTCGTGACTCGCGCGGCGAACTTTTGTCAATTAATGCCGATATTGGCACACGTGCGTGCGTTGTTTTTAACCGGAACGAAACAGTTCAAAAAGCAGAAAAACATGATTTTTGGACATATTGGAGTGTATTGGGTGCGTTCGTGCAAAAACTCACTTCGTGACTCGCGCGGCGAACTTTTGTCAATTAATGCCGATATTGGCACACGTGCGTGCGTTGTTTTAACCGGAACGAAACAGTTCAAAAAGCAGAAAAACATGATTTTTGGACATATTGGAGTGTATTGGTGCGTTCGTGGCAAAAAACTCACTTCGTGACTCGCGCGGCGAACTTTTGTCAATTAATGCCGATATTGGCACACGTGCGTGCGTTGTTTTAACCGGAACGAAACAGTTCAAAAAGCAGAAAAACATGATTTTTGGACATATTGGAGTGTATTGGGTGCGTTCGTGGCAAAAACTCACTTCGTGACTCGCGCGGCGAACTTTTGTCAATTAATGCCGATATTGGCACACGTGCGTGCGTTGTTTTAACCGGAACGAAACAGTTCAAAAAGCAGAAAAACATGATTTTGGACATATTGGAGTGTATTGGGTGCGTTCGTTGCAAAAACTCACTTCGTGACTCGCGCGGCGAACTTTTGTCAATTAATGCCGGATATTGGCACACGTGCGTGCGATTGTTATATACCGGAACGAAAATAGTTCAAAAAGCAGAAAAACATGATTTTTGGACATATTGGAGTGTATTGGGTGCGTTCGTGGCAAAAACTCACTTCGTGACTCGCGCGGCGAACTTTTGTCAATTAATGCCGATATTGGCACACGTGCGTGCGTTGTTTTAACCGGAACGAAACAGTTCAAAAAGCAGAAAAACATGATTTTTGGACAATTGGAGTGTATTGGGTGCGTTCGTGGCAAAAACTCACTTCGTGACTCGCGCGGCGAACTTTTGTCAATTAATGCCGATATTGGCACACGTGCGTGCGTTGTTTTTAACGCGAAACGAACAGTTCAAAAAGCAGAAAAACTTGATTTTTGGACATATTGGAGTGTATTGTGTGCGTTCAGTGCAAAAACTCACTTCGTGACTCGCGCGGCGAACTTTTGTCAATTAATGCCGATATTGGCACACGTGGGTGCGATTTTATATACCGGAACGAAACAGTTCAAAAAGCAGAAAAAACATGATTTTTGGACATATTGGAGTGTATTGGTGCGTTCGTGGCAAAAACTCACTTCGTGACTCGCGCGGCGAACTTTTGTCAATTAATGCCGATATTGGCACACGTGGCGTGCGTTGTTTTATACCGGAACGAAACAGTTCAAAAAGCAGAAAAACATGATTTTTGGACATATTGGAGTGTATTGGGTGCGTTCGTGGCAAAAACTCACTTCGTGACTCGCGCGGCGAACTTTTGTCAATTAATGCCGATATTGGCACACGTGCGTGCGTTGTTTTTAACCGGAACGAAACAGTTCAAAAAGCAGAAAAACATGATTTTTGGACATATTGGAGTGTATTGGGTGCGTTCGTGGCAAAACTCACTTCGTGACTCGCGCGGCGAACTTTTGTCAATTAATGCCGATATTGGCACACGTGGCGTGCGTTGTTTTTAACCGGAACGAAACAGTTCAAAAAGCAGAAAAACATGATTTTTGGACATATTGGAGTGTATTGGGTGCGTTCGTTGCAAAAACTCACTTCGTGACTCGCGCGGCGAACTTTTGTCAATTAATGCCGATATTGGCACACGTGCGTGCGTTGTTTTTAACCGGAACGAAACAGTTCAAAAAGCAGAAAAACATGATTTTTGGACATATTGGAGTGTATTGGGTGCGTTCGTGGCAAAAACTCACTTCGTGACTCGCGCGGCGAACTTTTGTCAATTAATGCCGATATTGACACACGTGGCGTGCGTTGTTTTATACCGGAACGAAACAGTTCAAAAAGCAGAAAAACATGATTTTTGGACATATTGGAGTGTATTGGGTGCGTTCGTGGCAAAAACTCACTTCGTGACTCGCGCGGCGAACTTTTGTCAATTAATGCCGATATTGGCACACGTGCGTGCGTTGTTTTTAACCGGAACGAAACAGTTCAAAAAGCAGAAAAACATGATTTTTGGACATATTGGAGTGTATTGGGTGCGTTCGTGGCAAAAACTCACTTCGTGACTCGCGCGGCGAACTTTTGTCAATTAATGCCGATATTGGCACACGTGCGTGCGTTGTTTTTTAACCGGAACGAAACAGTTCAAAAAGCAGAAAAAACATGATTTTTGGACATATTGGAGTGTATTGGGTGCGTTCGTGGCAAAAACTCACTTCGTGACTCGCGCGGCGAACTTTTGTCAATTAATGCCGATATTGGCACACGTGGGTGCGATTGTTATTAACCGGAACGAAACAGTTCAAAAAGCAGAAAAACATGATTTTTGGACATATTGGAGTGTATTGGGTGCGTTCGTGGCAAAAACTCACTTCGTGACTCGCGCGGCGAACTTTTGTCAATTAATGCCGATATTGGCACACGTGCGTGCGTTGTTTTTAACCGGAACGAAACAGTTCAAAAAGCAGAAAACATGATTTTTGGACATATTGGAGTGTATTGGGTGCGTTCGTGGCAAAAACTCACTTCGTGACTCGCGCGGCGAACTTTTGTCAATTAATGCCGATATTGGCACACGTGGGTGCGATTGTTATATAACCGGAACGAAACAGTTCAAAAAGCAGAAAAACATGATTTTTGGACATATTGGAGTGTATTGGGTGCGTTCGTGGCAAAAACTCACTTCGTGACTCGCGCGGCGAACTTTTGTCAATTAATGCCGATATTGGCACACGTGCGTGCGTTGTTTTTAACCGGAACGAAACAGTTCAAAAAGCAGAAAAACATGATTTTTGGACATATTGGAGTGTATTGGGTGCGTTCGTTGGCAAAAACTCACTTCGTGACTCGCGCGGCGAACTTTTGTCAATTAATGCCGATATTGGCACACGTGCGTGCGTTGTTTATATACCGGAACGAAACAGTTCAAAAAGCAGAAAAACATGATTTTTGGACATATTGGAGTGTATTGGGTGCGTTCGTGGCAAAAACTCACTTCGTGACTCGCGCGGCGAACTTTTGTCAATTAATGCCGATATTGGCACACGTGCGTGCGTTGTTTTTAACCGAACGAAACAGTTCAAAAAGCAGAAAAACATGATTTTTGGACATATTGGAGTGTATTGGGTGCGTTCGTGGCAAAAAACTCACTTCGTGACTCGCGCGGCGAACTTTTGTCAATTAATGCCGATATTGGCACACGTGCGTGCGTTGTTTTTAACCGGAACGAAACAGTTCAAAAAGCAGAAAAACATGATTTTTGGACATATTGGAGTGTATTGGGTGCGTTCGTGGCAAAAACTCACTTCGTGACTCGCGCGGCGAACTTTTGTCAATTAATGCCGATATTGGCACACGTGCGTGCGATTGTTATATAACCGGAACGAAACAGTTCAAAAAGCAGAAAAACATGATTTTTGGACATATTGGAGTGTATTGGGTGCGTTCGTGGCAAAAACTCACTTCGTGACTCGCGCGGCGAACTTTTGTCAATTAATGCCGATATTGGCACACGTGGCGTGCGTTGTTTTTAACCGGAACGAAACAGTTCAAAAAGCAGAAAAACATGATTTTTGGACATATTGGAGTGTATTGGGTGCGTTCGTGGCAAAAACTCACTTCGTGACTCGCGCGGCGAACTTTTGTCAATTAATGCCGATATTGGCACACGTGCGTGCGTTGTTTTAACCGGAACGAAACAGTTCAAAAAGCAGAAAAACATGATTTTTGGACATATTGGAGTGTATTGGGTGCGTTCGTGGCAAAAACTCACTTCGTGACTCGCGCGGCGAACTTTTGTCAATTAATGCCGATATTGGCACACGTGCGTGCGTTGTTTTTAACCGGAACGAAACAGTTCAAAAAGCAGAAAAAACATGATTTTTGGACATATTGGAGTGTATTGGGTGCGTTCGTGGCAAAAACTCACTTCGTGACTCGCGCGGCGAACTTTTGTCAATTAATGCCGATATTGGCCACACGTGCGTGCGTTGTTTTTAACCGGAACGAAACAGTTCAAAAAGCAGAAAAACATGATTTTTGGACATATTGGAGTGTATTGGGTGCGTTCGTGGCAAAAACTCACTTCGTGACTCGCGCGGCGAACTTTTGTCAATTAATGCCGATATTGGCACACGTGGCGTGCGTTGTATTTACCGGAACGAAACAGTTCAAAAAGCAGAAAAACATGATTTTTGGACATATTGGAGTGTATTGGGTGCGTTCGTGGCAAAAACTCACTTCGTGACTCGCGCGGCGAACTTTTGTCAATTAATGCCGATATTGGCACACGTGCGTGCGTTGTTTTTAACCGGAACGAAACAGTTCAAAAAGCAGAAAAACATGATTTTTGGACATATTGGAGTGTATTGGGTGCGTTCGTGGCAAAAACTCACTTCGTGACTCGCGCGGCGAACTTTTGTCAATTAATGCCGATATTGGCACACGTGGGTGCGATTGTTTTATACCGGAACGAAACAGTTCAAAAAGCAGAAAAACATGATTTTTGGACATATTGGAGTGTATTGGGTGCGTTCGTGGCAAAAACTCACTTCGTGACTCGCGCGGCGAACTTTTGTCAATTAATGCCGATATTGGCACACGTGGGTGCGATTGTTTTATATACCGGAACGAAACAGTTCAAAAAGCAGAAAAACATGATTTTTGGACATATTGGAGTGTATTGGGTGCGTTCGTGGCAAAAACTCACTTCGTGACTCGCGCGGCGAACTTTTGTCAATTAATGCCGATATTGGCCACACGTGGTGCGTGTTTTTAACCGGAACGAAACAGTTCAAAAAGCAGAAAAACATGATTTTTGGACATATTGGAGTGTATTGGGTGCGTTCGTGGCAAAAACTCACTTCGTGACTCGCGCGGCGAACTTTTGTCAATTAATGCCGATATTGGCACACGTGGGTGCGTTGTTTATTAACCGGAACGAAACAGTTCAAAAAGCAGAAAAACATGATTTTTGGACATATTGGAGTGTATTGGTGCGTTCGTGGCAAAAACTCACTTCGTGACTCGCGCGGCGAACTTTTGTCAATTAATGCCGATATTGGCACACGTGGGTGCGTTGTTTATATACCGGAACGAAACAGTTCAAAAAGCAGAAAAACATGATTTTTGGACAATATTGGAGTGTATTGGGTGCGTTCGTGGCAAAAACTCACTTCGTGACTCGCGCGGCGAACTTTTGTCAATTAATGCCGATATTGGCACACGTGGGTGCGTTGTTTTTAACCGGAACGAAACAGTTCAAAAAGCAGAAAAACATGATTTTTGGACATATTGGAGTGTATTGGGTGCGTTCGTGGCAAAAACTCACTTCGTGACTCGCGCGGCGAACTTTTGTCAATTAATGCCGATATTGGCACACGTGGGTGCGTTGTTTTTAACCGGAACGAAACAGTTCAAAAAGCAGAAAAACATGATTTTTGGACATATTGGAGTGTATTGGGTGCGTTCGTGGCAAAAACTCACTTCGTGACTCGCGCGGCGAACTTTTGTCAATTAATGCCGATATTGGCACACGTGCGTGCGTTGTTTTTAACCGGAACGAAACAGTTCAAAAAGCAGAAAAACATGATTTTTGGACATATTGGAGTGTATTGGGTGCGTTCGTGGCAAAAACTCACTTCGTGACTCGCGCGGCGAACTTTTGTCAATTAATGCCGATATTGGCACACGTGGGTGCGATTGTTATATACCGGAACGAAAACAGTTCAAAAAGCAGAAAACATGATTTTTGGACATATTGGAGTGTATTGGGTGCGTTCGTGGCAAAAAACTCACTTCGTGACTCGCGCGGCGAACTTTTGTCAATTAATGCCGATATTGGCACACGTGCGTGCGTTGTTTTTAACCGGAACGAAACAGTTCAAAAAGCAGAAAAACATGATTTTGGACATATTGGAGTGTATTGGGTGCGTTCGTGGCAAAAACTCACTTCGTGACTCGCGCGGCGAACTTTTGTCAATTAATGCCGATATTGGCACACGTGCGTGCGTTGTTTTTAACCGAACGAAACAGTTCAAAAAGCAGAAAAACATGATTTTTGGACATATTGGAGTGTATTGGGTGCGTTCGTGGCAAAAACTCACTTCGTGACTCGCGCGGCGAACTTTTGTCAATTAATGCCGATATTGGCACACGTGGGTGCGATTGTTTATTACCGGAACGAAAAGTTCAAAAAGCAGAAAAAACATGATTTTTGGACATATTGGAGTGTATTGGGTGCGTTCGTGGCAAAAACTCACTTCGTGACTCGCGCGGCGAACTTTTGTCAATTAATGCCGATATTGGCACACGTGGCGTGCGATTGTTTTATACCGGAACGAAACAGTTCAAAAAGCAGAAAAAACATGATTTTTGGACATATTGGAGTGTATTGGGTGCGTTCGTGGCAAAAACTCACTTCGTGACTCGCGCGGCGAACTTTTGTCAATTAATGCCGATATTGCCACACGTGCGTGCGTTGTTTTTAACCGAACGAAACAGTTCAAAAGCAGAAAAACATGATTTTTGGACATATTGGAGTGTATTGGGTGCGTTCGTGGCAAAAACTCACTTCGTCGACTCGCGCGGCGAACTTTTGTCAATTAATGGCCGATATTGGCCACACGTGCGTGCGTTGTTTTTAACCGGAACGAAACAGTTCAAAAAGCACGAAAAACATGATTTTTGGACATATTGGAGTGTATTGGGTGCGTTCGTGGCAAAAACTCACTTCGTGACTCGCGCGGCGAACTTTTGTCAATTAATGCCGATATTGCCACACGTGCGTGCGTTGTTTTTAACCGGAACGAAAAAGTTCAAAAAGCAGAAAAACATGATTTTTGGACATATTGGAGTGTATTGGGTGCGTTCGTGGCAAAAACTCACTTCGTGACTCGCGCGGCGAACTTTTGTCAATTAATGCCGATATTGGCACACGTGCGTGCGTTGTTTTTAACCGGAACGAAACAGTTCAAAAAGCAGAAAAACTTGATTTTTGGACATATTGGAGTGTATTGGGTGCGTTCGTGGCAAAAACTCACTTCGTGACTCGCGCGGCGAACTTTTGTCAATTAATGCCGATATTGGCACACGTGCGTGCGTTGTTTTTAACCGGAACGAAACAGTTCAAAAAGCAGAAAAACATGATTTTTGGACATATTGGAGTGTATTGGGTGCGTTCGTGGCAAAAACTCACTTCGTGACTCGCGCGGCGAACTTTTGTCAATTAATGCCGATATTGGCACACGTGCGTGCGTTGTTTTTAACCGGAACGAAACAGTTCAAAAAGCAGAAAAACATGATTTTTGGACATATTGGAGTGTATTGGGTGCGTTCGTGGCAAAAACTCACTTCGTGACTCGCGCGGCGAACTTTTGTCAATTAATGCCGATATTGGCACACGTGGTGTGCGATTGTTATTATACCGGAACGAAAAGTTCAAAAAGCAGAAAAACATGATTTTTGGACATATTGGAGTGTATTGGGTGCGTTCGTGGCAAAAACTCACTTCGTGACTCGCGCGGCGAACTTTTGTCAATTAATGCCGATATTGGCACACGTGCGGTGCGTTGTTTTTAACCGGAACGAAACAGTTCAAAAAGCAGGAAAAACTGATTTTTGGACATATTGGAGTGTATTGGGTGCGTTCGTTGCAAAAACTCACTTCGTGACTCGCGCGGCGAACTTTTGTCAATTAATGCCGATATTGGCACACGTGCGTGCGTTGTTTTTTAACCGGAAACGAAACAGTTCAAAAGCAGAAAAACATGATTTTTGGACATATTGGAGTGTATTGGGTGCGTTCGTGGCAAAAACTCACTTCGTGACTCGCGCGGCGAACTTTTGTCAATTAATGCCGATATTGGCACACGTGGTGCGATTGTTTTATACCCGGAACGAAACAGTTCAAAAAGCAGAAAAACATGATTTTTGGACATATTGGAGTGTATTGGGTGCGTTCGTGGCAAAAACTCACTTCGTGACTCGCGCGGCGAACTTTTGTCAATTAATGCCGATATTGACACACGTGGGTGCGATTGTATATTACCGGAACGAAAACAGTTCAAAAAGCAGAAAAACATGATTTTTGGACAATATTGGAGTGTATTGGGTGCGTTCGTGCAAAAACTCACTTCGTGACTCGCGCGGCGAACTTTTGTCAATTAATGCCGATATTGGCACACGTGCGTGCGTTGTTTTTAACCGGAACGAAACAGTTCAAAAAGCAGAAAAACATTGATTTTTGGACATATTGGAGTGTATTGGGTGCGTTCGTGGCAAAAACTCACTTCGTGACTCGCGCGGCGAACTTTTGTCAATTAATGCCGATATTGACACACGTGGGTGCGATTTTATATACCGGAACGAAACAGTTCAAAAAGCAGAAAAACATGATTTTTGGACATATTGGAGTGTATTGGGTGCGTTCGTGGCAAAAACTCACTTCGTGACTCGCGCGGCGAACTTTTGTCAATTAATGCCGATATTGGCACACGTGCGTGCGATTGTTTATATACCGGAACGAAACAGTTCAAAAAGCAGAAAAAAACATGATTTTTGGACATATTGGAGTGTATTGGGTGCGTTCGTGGCAAAAACTCACTTCGTGACTCGCGCGGCGAACTTTTGTCAATTAATGCCGATATTGGCACACGTGCGTGCGTTGTTTTTAACCGGAACGAAACAGTTCAAAAAGCAGAAAAACATGATTTTTGGACATATTGGAGTGTATTGGGTGCGTTCGTGGCAAAAACTCACTTCGTGACTCGCGCGGCGAACTTTTGTCAATTAATGCCGATATTGGCACACGTGGGTGCGATTTTATATACCGGAACGAAACAGTTCAAAAAGCAGAAAAACATGATTTTTTGGACATATTGGAGTGTATTGGGTGCGTTCGTGGCAAAAACTCACTTCGTGACTCGCGCGGCGAACTTTTGTCAATTAATGCCGATATTGGCACACGTGCGTGCGTTGTTTTTAACCGGAACGAAACAGTTCAAAAAGCAGAAAAACATGATTTTGGACATATTGGAGTGTATTGGGTGCGTTCGTGGCAAAAACTCACTTCGTGACTCGCGCGGCGAACTTTTGTCAATTAATGCCGATATTGGCACACGTGCGTGCGTTGTATTTTAACCGGAACGAAACAGTTCAAAAAGCAGAAAAACATGATTTTTGGACATATTGGAGTGTATTGGGTGCGTTCGTGGCAAAAACTCACTTCGTGACTCGCGCGGCGAACTTTTGTCAATTAATGCCGATATTGGCACACGTGCGTGCGTTGTTATTTAACCGGAACGAAACAGTTCAAAAAGCAGAAAAACATGATTTTGGACATATTGGAGTGTATTGGGTGCGTTCGTGGCAAAAACTCACTTCGTGACTCGCGCGGCGAACTTTTGTCAATTAATGCCGATATTGGCACACGTGGGTGCGCTTGTTTTTAACCGGAACGAAACAGTTCAAAAAGCAGAAAAACATGATTTTTGGACATATTGGAGTGTATTGGGTGCGTTCGTGGCAAAAACTCACTTCGTGACTCGCGCGGCGAACTTTTGTCAATTAATGCCGATATTGGCCACACGTGCGTGCGATTGTTTATATACCGGAACGAAACAGTTCAAAAAGCAGAAAAACATGATTTTTGGACATATTGGAGTGTATTGGGTGCGTTCGTTGCAAAAACTCACTTCGTGACTCGCGCGGCGAACTTTTGTCAATTAATGCCGATATTGGCACACGTGGTGCGTTGTTTTTAACCGGAACGAAACAGTTCAAAAAGCAGAAAAACATGATTTTTGGACATATTGGAGTGTATTGGGTGCGTTCGTGGCAAAAACTCACTTCGTGACTCGCGCGGCGAACTTTTGTCAATTAATGCCGATATTGGCACACGTGCGTGCGTTGTTTTTAACCGGAACGAAACAGTTCAAAAGCAGAAAAACATGATTTTTGGACATATTGGAGTGTATTGGTGTGCGTTCGTGGCAAAAAACTCACTTCGTGACTCGCGCGGCGAACTTTGTCAATTAATGCCGATATTGGCACACGTGCGTGCGTTGTTTTAACCGAAACGAAAAGTTCAAAAAGGCAGAAAAACCTTGATTTTTGGACATATTGGAGTGTATTGTGTGCGTTCATTGCAAAAACTCACTTCGTGACTCGCGCGGCGAACTTTTGTCAATTAATGCCGATATTGGCACACGTGCTAGCGTTGTTTTTACCCGGAACGAAACAGTTCAAAAAGCATGAAAAACATGATTTTTGGACATATTGGAGTGTATTGGGTGCGTTCGTGGCAAAAACTCACTTCGTGACTCGCGCGGCGAACTTTTGTGCAAGTAATGCCGATATTGGCACACGTGGGTGCGATTGTTATTACCGGAACGAAACAGTTCAAAAGCAGAGAAAAACATGATTTTTGGACAATATTGGAGTGTATGGGTGCGTTCGTGGCAAAAACTCACTTCGTGACTCGCGCGGCGAACTTTTGTCAATTAATGCCGATTATTGGCACACGTGCGTGCGTTGTTTTTAACCGGAACGAAACAGTTCAAAAAGCAGAAAAACATGATTTTTGGACATATTGGAGTGTATTGGTGCGTTCGTGGCAAAAAACTCACTTCGTGACTCGCGCGGCGAACTTTTGTCAATTAATGCCGATATTGGCACACGTGGGTGCGATTTTATATACCCGGAACGAAACAGTTTCAAAAAGCAGAAAAAACATGATTTTGGACAATGGAGTTGTATTGGGTGCGTTCGTTATCAAAAACTGACTTCGTGACTCGCGCGGCGAACTTTTTGTCAATAATGACGATATTGGCACACGTGCGTGCGTTGTTTTTAACCGGAACGAAACAGTTCAAAAAGCAGAAAAACATGATTTTTGGACATATTGGAGTGTATTGGGTGCGTTCGTTGCAAAAACTCACTTCGTGACTCGCGCGGCGAACTTTTGTCAATTAATGCCGATATTGGCACACGTGCGTGCGTTGTTTTTATACCGGAACGAAATAGTTCAAAAAGCAGAAAAACATGATTTTTGGACATATTGGAGTGTATTGGTGCGTTCGTGGCAAAAACTCACTTCGTGACTCGCGCGGCGAACTTTTGTCAATTAATGCCGATATTGCACACGTGCGTGCGTTGTTTTTAACCGGAACGAAACAGTTCAAAAAGCTAGAAAAACTTGATTTTTGGACATATTGGAGTGTATTGGGTGCGTTCGTGGCAAAACTCACTTCGTGACTCGCGCGGCGAACTTTTGTCAATTAATGCCGATATTGACACACGTGGGTGCGATTTTATATACCCGGAACGAAACAGTTCAAAAAGCAGAAAAACATGATTTTTGGACAAATTGGAGTGTATTGGGTGCGTTCGTATCAAAAACTGACTTCGTGACTCGCGCGGCGAACTTTTGTCAATTAATGCCGATATTGGCACACGTGCGTGCGTTGTTTATATACCGGAACGAAACAGTTCAAAAAGCAAGAAAAACATGATTTTTGGACATATTGGAGTGTATTGGGTGCGTTCGTGGCAAAAACTCACTTCGTGACTCGCGCGGCGAACTTTTGTCAATTAATGCCGATATTGGCACACGTGCGTGCGTTGTTTTAACCGGAACGAAACAGTTCAAAAAGCAGAAAACATGATTTTTGGACATATTGGAGTGTATTGGGTGCGTTCGTTGCAAAAACTCACTTCGTGACTCGCGCGGCGAACTTTTGTCAATTAATGCCGATATTGGCACACGTGCGTGCGTTGTTTTTAACCGGAACGAAACAGTTCAAAAAGCAGAAAAACATGATTTTTGGACATATTGGAGTGTATTGGGTGCGTTCGTGGCAAAAACTCACTTCGTGACTCGCGCGGCGAACTTTTGTCAATTAATGCCGATATTGGCCACACGTGCGTGCGTTGTTTTTTAACCGGAACGGAAATCAGTTCAAAAGCAGAAAAACATGATTTTTGGACATATTGGAGTTGTATTGGGTGCGTTCGTCTGCAAAAACTCGACTTCGTGACTCGCGCGGCGAACTTTTGTCAATTAATGCCGATATTGGCACACGTGAGTGCGTTGTTTTTAACCGGAACGAAACAGTTCCAAAAAGCAGGAAAAACATTGATTTTTGGACATATTGGAGTGTATTGGGTGCGTTCGTGGCAAAAACTCACTTCGTGACTCGCGCGGCGAACTTTTGTCAATAATGCCGATATTGGCACACGTGCGTGCGTGTTTTTAACCGGAACGAAACAGTTCAAAAAGCAGGAAAAAACAGATTTTTGGACATATTGGAGTGTATGGGTGCGTTCGTGGCAAAAACTCACTTCGTGACTCGCGCGGCGAACTTTTGTCAATTAATGCCGATTATTGGCACACGTGCGTGCGTTGTTTTTAACCGGAACGAAACAGTTCAAAAAGCAGAAAAACATTGAATTTTTGGACAATTGGAGTGTTATTGGGTGCGTTCGTGGCAAAAAACTCACTTCGTGACTCTGCGCGGCGAACTTTTTGTCAATTAATGCCGATATTGGCACCGTGAGTGCGATTGTTTATATACCGGAACGAAACAGTTCAAAAGCAGAAGAAAACTTGATTTTTGGACATATTGGAGTGTATTGGGTGCGTTGGCAAAAACTCACTTCGTTGACTCGCGCGGCGAACTTTTGTCAATTAATGCCGATATTGGCACACGTGCGGTTGCGTGTTGTTTTTAACCGGAACGAAACAGTTCAAAAGCTAGAAAAAACATGATTTTTGGACATAATTGGAGTGTATTGGGTGCGTTCGTTGGCAAAAACTCACTTCGTGACTCGCGCGGCGAACTTTTGTCAATTAATGCCGATATTGGCACACGTGGGTGCGATTGTATATACCGGAACGAAAAAGTTCAAAAATCAGAAAGAAAACATAGATTTTTTGGACATATTGGAGTGTATTGGGTTGCGTTCGTGGCAAAAACTCACTTCGTGACTCGCGCGGCGAACTTTTGTCAATTAATGCCGATATTGGCCACACGTGGTGCGTTGTTTTAACCGGAACGGAAAAGTTCAAAAAGCATGAAAAAACAAGTATTTTTTGGACACTATTGGAGTGTATTGGGTGCGTTCGTGGCAAAAACTCACTTCGTGACTCGCGCGGCGAACTTTTGTCAATAATGCCGATATGGCCCACGTGGGTGCGTTGTTTTTAACCGGAACGAAACAGTTTCAAAAGCAGCAAAACATGATTTTTGGACAATATTGGAGTGTATTGGTGCGGTTCGTGGCCAAAAACTCACTTCGTGACTCGCGCGGCGAACTTTTGTCAATAATGCCGATATTGGCACACGTGGCGTTGCGTTGTTTTAACCGGAACGAAACAGTTCAAAAAGCAGAAAACATGATTTTTTGGACATATTGGAGTTTGTATTGGGTGCGTTCGTATGCCAAAAACTCACTTCGTGACTCGCGCGGCGAACTTTTGTCAATTAATGCCGATATTGGCACACGTGCGTGCGTTGTTTTTAACCGGAACGAAACAGTTCAAAAAGCAGAGAAAACTTGATTTTTGGGACATATTGGAGTGTATTGGGTGCGTTCGTGGCAAAACTCACTTCGTGACTCGCGCGGCGAACTTTTGTCAATTAATGCCGATATTGGCACACGTGGGTTGCGATTTTATATACCGGAACGAAAAGTTCAAAAAGCAGAGAAAAACATGATTTTTTGGACATATTGGAGTGTATTGGGTGCGTTCGTGGCAAAAACTCACTTCGTGACTCGCGCGGCGAACTTTTGTCAATTAATGCCGATATTGGCACACGTGCGTGCGTTGTTTTTAACCGGAACGAAACAGTTCAAAAAGCAGAAAAACATGATTTTTGGACATATTGGAGTGTATTGGGTGCGTTCGTTGCAAAAAACTCACTTCGTGACTCGCGCGGCGAACTTTTGTCAATTAATGCCGATATTGGCACACGTGCGTGCGTTGTTTTTAACCGGAACGAAACAGTTCAAAAGCAGAAAAACATGATTTTTGGACATATTGGAGTGTATTGGGTGCGTTCGTTGCAAAAACTCACTTCGTGACTCGCGCCGGCGAACTTTTGTCAATTAATGCCGATATGGCACACGTGCGTGCGTTGTTTTTAACCGGAACGAAACAGTTCAAAAGCAGAAGAAAAACATGATTTTTGGACATATTGGAGTGTATTGGGTTGCGTTCGTGGCAAAAACTCACTTCGTGACTCGCGCGGCGAACTTTTGTCAATTAATGCCGATATTGGCACACGTGGGTGCGATTGTTTATATACCGAACGAACAGTTCAAAAAGCAGAAGAAAAACATGATTTTTGGACATATTGGAGTGTATTGGGTGCGTTCGTGGCAAAAACTCACTTCGTGACTCGCGCGGCGAACTTTTGTCAATTAATGCCGATATTTGACACACGTGGGTGCGATTTTATTATACCGGAACGAAACAGTTCAAAAGCAGAAAAAACATGATTTTGGACAAATTGGAGTGTATTGGGTGCGTTCGTGGCAAAAACTCACTTCGTGACTCGCGCGGCGAACTTTTGTCAATTAATGCCGATATTGGCACACGTGGTGCGTTGTTTTTAACCGGAACGAAACAGTTTCAAAAAGCAGAAAAACATGATTTTTGGACATATTGGAGTGTATTGGGTGCGTTCGTGGCAAAACTCACTTCGTGACTCGCGCGGCGAACTTTTGTCAATTAATGCCGATATTGGCACACGTGCGTGCGGGTTTGTTTATATACCGGAACGAAAACAGTTTCAAAAAGCAGAGAAAACATGATTTTTGGACATATTGGAGTGTATTGGGTGCGTTCGTGGCAAAACTCACTTCGTGACTCGCGCGGCGAACTTTTGTCAATTAATGCCGATATTTGGCCACAGTGCGTGCGTTGTTTTTAACCGGAACGAAACAGTTCAAAAAGCAGAAAACATGATTTTTGGACATATTGGAGTGTATTGGGTGCGTTCGTGGCAAAAACTCACTTCGTGACTCGCGCGGCCGAACTTTTGTCAATTAATGCCGATTATTGGCACACGTGCGTGCGTTGTTTTTAACCGGAACGAAACAGTTCAAAAAGCAGAGAAAAACATGATTTTTTGGACATATTGGAGTGTATTGGTGTGGTTCGTTGGCAAAACTCACTTCGTGACTCGCGCGGCGACTTTTGTCAATTAATGCCGATATTGGCACACGTGCGTGCCGTTGTTTTATACCGGAAACGAAACAGTTCAAAAAGCAGAAAGAAAAACATGATTTTTGGACATATTGGAGTGTATTGTGTGCGTTCGTGGCAAAAACTCACTTCGTGACTCGCGCGGCGAACTTTTGTCAATTAATGCCGATATTGGCACACGTGCGTGCGCTTGTTTTTAACCGGAACGAAACAGTTCAAAAAGCAGAAAAACATGATTTTTGGACATATTGGAGTGTATGGGTGCGTTCGTGGCAAAAACTCACTTCGTGACTCGCGCGGCGAACTTTTGTCAATTAATGCCGATATTGGCACACGTGGGTGCGATTTTATATACCGGAACGAAACAGTTCAAAAAGCAGAAAAACATGATTTTTGGACATATTGGAGTGTATTGGGTGCGTTCGTGGCAAAAACTCACTTCGTGACTCGCGCGGCGAACTTTTGTCAATTAATGCCGATATTGGCACACGTGGGTGCGATGTTTTTATACCGGAACGAAACAGTTCAAAAAGCAGAAAAACATGATTTTTGGACAATATTGGAGTGTATTGGGTGCGTTCGTGGCAAAAAACTCACTTCGTGACTCGCGCTGGCGAACTTTTGTCAATTAATGCCGATATTGGCACACGTGCGTGCTGTGCGTTGTTTTTAACCGGACCGAAACAGTTCAAAAAGAGAAAAACATGATTTTTGGACATATTGGAGTGTATTGGGTGCGTTCGTGGCAAAAATACTCACTTCGTGACTCGCGCGGCGAACTTTGTCAATTAATGCCGATATTGGCACACGTGCGGTGCGTTGTTTTATACCGGAACGAAACAGTTCAAAAAGCTAGAAAAACATTGATTTTTGGACATATTGGAGTGTATTGGTGCGTCGTGGCAAAAAACTCACTTCGTGACTCGCGCGGCGAACTTTTGTCAATAATGCCGATATTGGCACACGTGGCGTGCGATTTTTTAATACCGGAACGAAACAGTTCTAAAAGCAGAAAAACACATGGATTTTTGGACAATATTGGAGTGTATTGGGTGCGTTCGTAGCAAAAACTCACTTCGTTGACTCGCGCGGCGAACTTTTGTCAATTAATGCCGATATTGGACACACGTGCGTGCGTTGTTTTTAACCGGAACGAACCAGTTTCAAAAGCAGAAGAAGAAAAACGTGATTTTGGACATATTGGAGTGTATTGGGTGCGTTCGTGGCAAAACTCACTTCGTGACTCGCGCGGCGAACTTTTGTCAATTAATGCCGATATTGGCACACGTGCGTGCGTTGTTTTTTTTAACCGGAACGAAACAGTTCAAAAGCAGAAAAAACATTGATTTTTTGGACCATATTGGAGTGTATTGGGTGCGTTCGTGGCAAAAACTCACTTCGTGACTCGCGCGGCGAACTTTGTCAATGACTGCCGATATTGGCACACGTGAGTGCGTTGTTTTTAACCGGAACGAAACAGTTCAAAAGCAGAAAACATGATTTTTGGACATATTGGAGTGTATTGGGTGCGTTCGTGGCAAAAACTCACTTCGTGACTCGCGCGGCGAACTTTTGTCAATTAATGCCGCTATTGGACACCGTGCGTGCGTTTGTTTTAACCGGAACGAACAGTTCAAAAAGCAGAAAAACATGATTTTTGGACAATTGGAGTGTATTGGGTGCGTTAGTATCAAAAACTCACTTCGTGACTCGCGCGGCGAACTTTTGTCAATAATGCCGATATTGGCACACGTGCGTGCGTGTTTTTAACCGGAACGAAACAGTTCAAAAGCAGAAAAACGTGATTTTTGGACATATTGGAGTGTATTGGGTGCGTTCGTGGCAAAACTCACTTCGTGACTCGCGCGGCGAACTTTTGTCAATTAATGCCGATATTGGCACACGTGGGTGCGATTTTATATACCGGAACGAAACAGTTTCAAAAAGCAGGAAAAACATGATTTTTGGACAAATTGGAGTTGTATTGGTTGCGTTCGTGGCAAAAACTCACTTCGTGACTCGCGCGGCGAACTTTGTCAATTAATGCCGATATTGGCACCCGTGCGTGCGTGGTTTTTAACCGGAACGAAACAGTTCAAAAGCAGAAAAACATGATTTTTGGACATATTGGAGTGTATTGGGTGCGTTCGTGGCAAAAACTCACTTCGTGACTCGCGCGGCGAACTTTTGTCAATTAATGCCGATATTGGCACACTGTGGTGCGTTGTTTTAACCGGAACGAAACAGTTCAAAAGCAGAAAAACATGATTTTTGGACATATTGGAGTGTATTGGGTGCGTTCGTGGCAAAAACTCACTTCGTGACTCGCGCGGCGAACTTTTGTCAATTAATGCCGATATTGGCACACGTGGGTGCGATTGTTATTTAACCGGAACGAAAACAGTTCAAAAAGCAGAAAAACATGATTTTTTGGACATATTGGAGTTGTATTGGGTGCGTTCGTGGCAAAAACTCACTTCGTGACTCGCGCGGGCGAACTTTTTGTCAATTAATGCCGATATGGGCACACGTGGGTGCGATTTTATATACCGGAACGAAACAGTCAAAAGCAGGAAAAACATGATTTTGGACATATTGGAGTGTATTTGGGTGCGTTCGTGGCAAAAACTACTTCGTGACCTCGCGCGGCGAACTTTTGTCAATTAATGCCGATATTGGCACACGTGGTGCCGCTTGTTATATACCGGAACGAAACAGTTTCAAAAAGCTAGAAAAAAACATGATTTTTGGAAATTGGAGTGTATTGGGTGCGTTCGTGGCAAAAACTCACTTCGTGACTCGCGCGGCGAATTTTTGTCAATCTAATGACGATATTGACACACGTGCGGTGCGTTGTTTTTAACCGGAACGAAACAGTTCAAAAAGCAGAAAGAAAAACATGATTTTTGGACCATATTGGAGTTATGTATTGGGTGCGTTCGTGGCAAAAAAACTCACTTCGTGACTCGCGCGGCGAACTTTTGTCAATAATGCGATATTGGCACACGTGCGTGCGTTGTCTTTAACCGGAACGAAACAGTTCAAAAAGCAGAAAAAACATGATTTTTGGACATATTGGAGTGTATTGGGTGCGTTCGTGGCAAAAACTCACTTCGTGACTCGCGCGGCGAACTTTTGTCAATAATTGCCGATATTGACACACGTGCGTTGCGTTGTTTTTAACCGAACGAAACAGTTCAACAAGCAGAAAAACATGATTTTTGGACATATTGGAGTGTATTGGGTGCGTTCGTGGCCAAAAACTCACTTCGTGACTCGCGCGGCGAACTTTTGTCAATTAATGCCGATATTGGACACACGTGCGTGCGTTGTTTTATACCCGGAACGAAACAGTTTCAAAAAGCAGAAGAAAAACATGATTTTTGGACATATTGGAGTGTATTGGGTGCGTTCGTATTTGCCAAAAACTCACTTCGTGACTCGCGCGGCGAACTTTTGTCAATTAATGCCGATATTGGCACACGTGCGTGGGTGCGATTTTATATACCGGAACGAAACAGTTCAAAAAGCAGAAAAACATGATTTTTGGACATATTGGAGTGTATTGGGTGCGTTCGTGGCAAAAACTCACTTCGTGACTCGCGCGGCGAACTTTTGTCAATTAATGCCGATATTGGCACACGTGCGTGCGTTGTTTTTAACCGGAACGAAACAGTTCAAAAAGCAGAGAAGAAAAACATGATTTTTGGACATATTGGAGTGTATTGGGTGCGTTCGTGGCAAAAACTCACTTCGTGACTCGCGCGGCGAACTTTATGTCAATTAATGACGATATTGGCACACGTGCGTGCGTTGTTTTTAACCGGAACGAAACAGTTCAAAAAGCAGCAAAACATGATTTTTGGACATATTGGAGTGTATTGGGTGCGTCTCGTGGCAAAAACTCACTTCGTGACTCGGCGGGCGAAACTTTTTGTCAATTAATGCCGATATTGGCACACGTGCGTGCGTTGTTTTAAACCGGAACGAAACAGTTCAAAAGCAGAAAGACAAACATGATTTTTGGACAATATTGGAGTGTATTGGGTGCGTTCGTGGCAAAAAACTCACTTCGTGACTCGCGCGGCGAACTTTTGTCAATTAATGCCGATATTGGCACACGTGGGTGCGTTGTTATTATACGGAAGAAATAGTTCAAAAAGCAGAGAAAAACATGATTTTTGGACATATTGGAGTGTATTGGGTGCGTTCGTGGCAAAAACTCACTTCGTGACTCGCGCGGCGAACTTTTGTCAATTAATGCCGATATTGGCACACGTGCGTGCGTTGTTTTTAACCGGAACGAAACAGTTCAAAAGCAGAAAAACATGATTTTTGGACATATTGGAGTGTATTGGGTGCGTTCGTGGCAAAAACTCACTTCGTGACTCGCGCGGCGAACTTTTGTCAATTAATGCCGATATTGGCACACGTGCGTGCGTTGTTTTTAACCGGAACGAAACAGTTCAAAAAGCAGAAAAACATGATTTTTGGACATATTGGAGTGTATTGGGTGCGTTCGTGGCAAAAACTCACTTCGTGACTCGCGCGGCGAACTTTTGTCAATTAATGCCGATATTGGCACACGTGCGTGCGTTGTTTTTAACCGGAACGAAACAGTTCAAAAAGCAGAAAAACATGATTTTTGGACATATTGGAGTGTATTGGGTGCGTTCGTGGCAAAAACTCACTTCGTGACTCGCGCGGCGAACTTTTGTCAATTAATGCCGATATTGGCACACGTGGGTGCGATTTTATATACCGGAACGAAACAGTTCAAAAAGCAGAAAAACATGATTTTTGGACAATTGGAGTGTATTGGGTGCGTTCGTGGCAAAACTCACTTCGTGACTCGCGCGGCGAACTTTTGTCAATTAATGCCGATATTGGCACACGTGCGTGCGTTGTTTTTAACCGGAACGAAACAGTTCAAAAGCAGAAAAACATGATTTTTGGACATATTGGAGTGTATTGGGTGCGTTCGTGGCAAAAACTCACTTCGTGACTCGCGCGGCGAACTTTTGTCAATTAATGCCGATATTGGCACACGTGCGTGCGTTGTTTTTAACCGGAACGAAACAGTTCAAAAAGCAGAAAAACATGATTTTTGGACATATTGGAGTGTATTGGGTGCGTTCGTGGCAAAAACTCACTTCGTGACTCGCGCGGCGAACTTTTGTCAATTAATGCCGATATTGGCACACGTGCGTGCGTTGTTTTTAACCGGAACGAAACAGTTCAAAAAGCAGAAAAACATGATTTTTGGACATATTGGAGTGTATTGGGTGCGTTCGTGGCAAAAACTCACTTCGTGACTCGCGCGGCGAACTTTTGTCAATTAATGCCGATATTGGCACACGTGCGTGCGTTGTTTTTAACCGAACGAAACAGTTCAAAAGCAGAAAACATGATTTTTGGACATATTGGAGTGTATTGGGTGCGTTCGTTGCAAAAACTCACTTCGTGACTCGCGCGGCGAACTTTTGTCAATTAATGCCGATATTGGCACACGTGCGTGCGTTGTTTTTAAACCGGAACGAAACAGTTCAAAAAGCAGAAAAACATGATTTTTGGACATATTGGAGTGTATTGGGTGCGTTCGTGGAAAAACTCACTTCGTGACTCGCGCGGCGAACTTTTGTCAATTAATGCCGATATTGGCACACGTGCGTGCGTTGTTTTTAATAACCGGAACGAAACAGTTCAAAAAGCAGAAAACATGATTTTTGGACATATTGGAGTGTATTGGGTGCGTTCGTGGCAAAAACTCACTTCGTGACTCGCGCGGCGAACTTTTGTCAATTAATGCCGATATTGGCACACGTGCGTGCGTTGTTTTTAACCGGAACGAAACAGTTCAAAAAGCAGAAAAACATGATTTTTGGACATATTGGAGTGTATTGGGTGCGTTCGTGGCAAAAACTCACTTCGTGACTCGCGCGGCGAACTTTTGTCAATTAATGCCGATATTGGCACACGTGCGTGCGTTGTTTTTAACCGGAACGAAACAGTTCAAAAAGCAGAAAAACATGATTTTTGGACATATTGGAGTGTATTGGGTGCGTTCGTGGCAAAAACTCACTTCGTGACTCGCGCGGCGAACTTTTGTCAATTAATGCCGATATTGGCACACGTGCGTGCGTTGTTTTTAACCGGAACGAAACAGTTCAAAAAGCAGAAAAACATGATTTTTGGACATATTGGAGTGTATTGGGTGCGTTCGTGGCAAAAACTCACTTCGTGACTCGCGCGGCGAACTTTTGTCAATTAATGCCGATATTGGCACACGTGCGTGCGTTGTTTTTAAACCGGAACGAAACAGTTCAAAAAGCAGAAAAACATGATTTTTGGACATATTGGAGTGTATTGGGTGCGTTCGTGGCAAAAACTCACTTCGTGACTCGCGCGGCGAACTTTTGTCAATTAATGCCGATATTGGCACACGTGCGGTGCGTTGTTTTTAACCGGAACGAAACAGTTCAAAAAGCAGAAAAACATGATTTTTGGACATATTGGAGTGTATTGGGTGCGTTCGTGGCAAAAACTCACTTCGTGACTCGCGCGGCGAACTTTTGTCAATTAATGCCGATATTGGCACACGTGCGTGCGTTGTTTTTAACCGGAACGAAACAGTTCAAAAAGCAGAAAAACATGATTTTTGGACATATTGGAGTGTATTGGGTGCGTTCGTGGCAAAAACTCACTTCGTGACTCGCGCGGCGAACTTTTGTCAATTAATGCCGATATTGGCACACGTGCGTGCGTTGTTTTTAACCGGAACGAAACAGTTCAAAAAGCAGAAAACATGATTTTTGGACATATTGGAGTGTATTGGGTGCGTTCGTGGCAAAAACTCACTTCGTGACTCGCGCGGCGAACTTTTGTCAATTAATGCCGATATTGGCACACGTGCGTGCGTTGTTTTTAACCGGAACGAAACAGTTCAAAAAGCAGAAAACATGATTTTTGGACATATTGGAGTGTATTGGGTGCGTTCGTGGCAAAAACTCACTTCGTGACTCGCGCGGCGAACTTTTGTCAATTAATGCCGATATTGGCACACGTGCGTGCGTTGTTTTTAACCGGAACGAAACAGTTCAAAAAGCAGAAAAACATGATTTTTGGACATATTGGAGTGTATTGGGTGCGTTCGTGGCAAAAACTCACTTCGTGACTCGCGCGGCGAACTTTTGTCAATTAATGCCGATATTGGCACACGTGCGTGCGTTGTTTTTAACCGGACGAAACAGTTCAAAAAGCAGAAAAACATGATTTTTGGACATATTGGAGTGTATTGGGTGCGTTCGTGGCAAAAACTCACTTCGTGACTCGCGCGGCGAACTTTTGTCAATTAATGCCGATATTGGCACACGTGGTGCGATTTTTATATCCGGAACGAAACAGTTCAAAAAGCAGAAAACATGATTTTTGGACATATTGGAGTGTATTGGGTGCGTTCGTGGCAAAAACTCACTTCGTGACTCGCGCGGCGAACTTTTGTCAATTAATGCCGATATTGGCACACGTGCGTGCGTTGTTTTTAACCGGAACGAAACAGTTCAAAAAGCAGAAAAACATGATTTTTGGACATATTGGAGTGTATTGGGTGCGTTCGTGGCAAAAACTCACTTCGTGACTCGCGCGGCGAACTTTTGTCAATTAATGCCGATATTGGCACACGTGCGTGCGTTGTTTTTACCGGAACGAAACAGTTCAAAAAGCAGAAAACATGATTTTTGGACATATTGGAGTGTATTGGGTGCGTTCGTGGCAAAAACTCACTTCGTGACTCGCGCGGCGAACTTTTGTCAATTAATGCCGATATTGGCACACGTGCGTGCGTTGTTTTTAACGGAACGAAACAGTTCAAAAAGCAGAAAAACATGATTTTTGGACATATTGGAGTGTATTGGGTGCGTTCGTGGCAAAAACTCACTTCGTGACTCGCGCGGCGAACTTTTGTCAATTAATGCCGATATTGGCACACGTGCGTGCGTTGTTTTTAACCGGAACGAAACAGTTCAAAAAGCAGAAAAACATGATTTTTGGACATATTGGAGTGTATTGGGTGCGTTCGTGGCAAAAACTCACTTCGTGACTCGCGCGGCGAACTTTTGTCAATTAATGCCGATATTGGCACACGTGCGTGCGTTGTTTTTAACCGGAACGAAACAGTTCAAAAAGCAGAAAACATGATTTTTGGACATATTGGAGTGTATTGGGTGCGTTCGTGGCAAAAACTCACTTCGTGACTCGCGCGGCGAACTTTTGTCAATTAATGCCGATATTGGCACACGTGGGTGCGATTTTATATACCGAACGAAACAGTTCAAAAAGCAGAAAAACATGATTTTTGGACAAATTGGAGTGTATTGGGTGCGTTCGTGGCAAAAACTCACTTCGTGACTCGCGCGGCGAACTTTTGTCAATTAATGCCGATATTGGCACACGTGCGTGCGTTGTTTTTTAACCGGAACGAAACAGTTCAAAAAGCAGAAAAACATGATTTTTGGACATATTGGAGTGTATTGGGTGCGTTCGTGGCAAAAACTCACTTCGTGACTCGCGCGGCGAACTTTTGTCAATTAATGCCGATATTGGCACACGTGCGTGCGTTGTTTTTAACCGGAACGAAACAGTTCAAAAAGCAGAAAAACATGATTTTTGGACATATTGGAGTGTATTGGGTGCGTTCGTGGCAAAAACTCACTTCGTGACTCGCGCGGCGAACTTTTGTCAATTAATGCCGATATTGGCACACGTGCGTGCGTTGTTTTTAACCGGAACGAAACAGTTCAAAAAGCAGAAAAACATGATTTTTGGACATATTGGAGTGTATTGGGTGCGTTCGTGGCAAAACTCACTTCGTGACTCGCGCGGCGAACTTTTGTCAATTAATGCCGATATTGGCACACGTGGGTGCGATTTTTATACCGGAACGAAACAGTTCAAAAAGCAGAAAAACATGATTTTTGGACATATTGGAGTGTATTGGGTGCGTTCGTGGCAAAAACTCACTTCGTGACTCGCGCGGCGAACTTTTGTCAATTAATGCCGATATTGGCACACGTGCGTGCGTTGTTTTTAACCGGAACGAAACAGTTCAAAAAGCAGAAAAACATGATTTTTGGACATATTGGAGTGTATTGGGTGCGTTCGTGGCAAAAACTCACTTCGTGACTCGCGCGGCGAACTTTTGTCAATTAATGCCGATATTGGCACACGTGCGTGCGTTGTTTTTAACCGAAACGAAACAGTTCAAAAAGCAGAAAAACATGATTTTTGGACATATTGGAGTGTATTGGGTGCGTTCGTTGCAAAACTCACTTCGTGACTCGCGCGGCGAACTTTTGTCAATTAATGCCGATATTGGCACACGTGCGTGCGTTGTTTTTAACCGGAACGAAACAGTTCAAAAAGCAGAAAAACATGATTTTTGGACATATTGGAGTGTATTGGGTGCGTTCGTGGCAAAAACTCACTTCGTGACTCGCGCGGCGAACTTTTGTCAATTAATGCCGATATTGGCACACGTGGGTGCGATTGTTATATTCCGGAACGAAACAGTTCAAAAAGCAGAAAAACATGATTTTTGGACATATTGGAGTGTATTGGGTGCGTTCGTGGCAAAAACTCACTTCGTGACTCGCGCGGCGAACTTTTTTCAATTAATGCCGATATTGGCACACGTGGGTGCGATTTTATATACCGAACTTTTGTCAATTAATGCCGATATTGGCACACGTGCTGCGTTGTTTTTAACCGGAACGAAACAGTTCAAAAAGCAGAAAAACATGATTTTTGGACATATTGGAGTGTATTGGGTGCGTTCGTGGCAAAAACTCACTTCGTGACTCGCGCGGCGAACTTTTGTCAATTAATGCCGATATTGGCACACGTGCGTGCGTGCGTTGTTTTTAACCGGAACGAAACAGTTCAAAAAGCAGAAAAACATGATTTTTGGACATATTGGAGTGTATTGGGTGCGTTCGTGGCAAAAACTCACTTCGTGACTCGCGCGGCGAACTTTTGTCAATTAATGCCGATATTGGCACACGTGCGTGCGTTGTTTTTAACCGGAACGAAACAGTTCAAAAAGCAGAAAAACATGATTTTTGGACATATTGGAGTGTATTGGGTGCGTTCGTGGCAAAACTCACTTCGTGACTCGCGCGGCGAACTTTTGTCAATTAATGCCGATATTGGCACACGTGCGTGCGTTGTTTTTAACCGGAACGAAACAGTTCAAAAAGCAGAAAAACATGATTTTTGGACATATTGGAGTGTATTGGGTGCGTTCGTGGCAAAAACTCACTTCGTGACTCGCGCGGCGAACTTTTGTCAATTAATGCCGATATTGGCACACGTGCGTGCGTTGTTTTTAACCGGAACGAAACAGTTCAAAAAGCAGAAAAACATGATTTTTGGACATATTGGAGTGTATTGGGTGCGTTCGTGGCAAAAACTCACTTCGTGACTCGCGCGGCGAACTTTTGTCAATTAATGCCGATATTGGCACACGTGCGTGCGTTGTTTTTAACCGGAACGAAACAGTTCAAAAAGCAGAAAACATGATTTTTGGACATATTGGAGTGTATTGGGTGCGTTCGTGGCAAAAACTCACTTCGTGACTCGCGCGGCGAACTTTTGTCAATTAATGCCGATATTGGCACACGTGCGTGCGTTGTTTTTAACCGGAACGAAACAGTTCAAAAAGCAGAAAAACATGATTTTTGGACATATTGGAGTGTATTGGGTGCGTTCGTGGCAAAAACTCACTTCGTGACTCGCGCGGCGAACTTTTGTCAATTAATGCCGATATTGGCACACGTGGTGCGATTTTATATACCGGAACGAAACAGTTCAAAAAGCAGAAAAACATGATTTTTGGACATATTGGAGTGTATTGGGTGCGTTCGTGGCAAAAACTCACTTCGTGACTCGCGCGGCGAACTTTTGTCAATTAATGCCGATATTGGCACACGTGCGTGCGTTGTTTTTAACCGGAACGAAACAGTTCAAAAAGCAGAAAAACATGATTTTTGGACATATTGGAGTGTATTGGGTGCGTTCGTGGCAAAAACTCACTTCGTGACTCGCGCGGCGAACTTTTGTCAATTAATGCCGATATTGGCACACGTGCGTGCGTTGTTTTTAACCGGAACGAAACAGTTCAAAAAGCAGAAAAACATGATTTTTGGACATATTGGAGTGTATTGGGTGCGTTCGTGGCAAAAACTCACTTCGTGACTCGCGCGGCGAACTTTTGTCAATTAATGCCGATATTGGCACACGTGCGTGCGTTGTTTTTAACCGGAACGAAACAGTTCAAAAAGCAGAAAAACATGATTTTTGGACATATTGGAGTGTATTGGGTGCGTTCGTGGCAAAAACTCACTTCGTGACTCGCGCGGCGAACTTTTGTCAATTAATGCCGATATTGGCACACGTGCGTGCGTTGTTTTTAACCGGAACGAAACAGTTCAAAAAGCAGAAAAACATGATTTTTGGACATATTGGAGTGTATTGGGTGCGTTCGTGGCAAAAACTCACTTCGTGACTCGCGCGGCGAACTTTTGTCAATTAATGCCGATATTGGCACACGTGCGTGCGTTGTTTTAACCGAACGAAACAGTTCAAAAAGCAGAAAAACATGATTTTTGGACATATTGGAGTGTATTGGGTGCGTTCGTGGCAAAAACTCACTTCGTGACTCGCGCGGCGAACTTTTGTCAATTAATGCCGATATTGGCACACGTGGTGCGATTTTATATACCGGAACGAAACAGTTCAAAAAGCAGAAAACATGATTTTTGGACATATTGGAGTGTATTGGGTGCGTTCGTGGCAAAAACTCACTTCGTGACTCGCGCGGCGAACTTTTGTCAATTAATGCCGATATTGGCACACGTGCGTGCGTTGTTTTTAACCGGAACGAAACAGTTCAAAAAGCAGAAAAACATGATTTTTGGACATATTGGAGTGTATTGGGTGCGTTCGTGGCAAAAACTCACTTCGTGACTCGCGCGGCGAACTTTTGTCAATTAATGCCGATATTGGCACACGTGCGTGCGTTGTTTTTAACCGGAACGAAACAGTTCAAAAAGCAGAAAAACATGATTTTTGGACATATTGGAGTGTATTGGGTGCGTTCGTGGCAAAAACTCACTTCGTGACTCGCGCGGCGAACTTTTGTCAATTAATGCCGATATTGGCACACGTGGGTGCGTTTTTTTATACCGGAACGAAACAGTTCAAAAAGCAGAAAAACATGATTTTTGGACATATTGGAGTGTATTGGGTGCGTTCGTGGCAAAAACTCACTTCGTGACTCGCGCGGCGAACTTTTGTCAATTAATGCCGATATTGGCACACGTGGGTGCGATTTTATATACCGGAACGAAACAGTTCAAAAAGCAGAAAAACATGATTTTTGGACATATTGGAGTGTATTGGGTGCGTTCGTGGCAAAAACTCACTTCGTGACTCGCGCGGCGAACTTTTGTCAATTAATGCCGATATTGGCACACGTGCGTGCGTTGTTTTTAACCGGAACGAAACAGTTCAAAAAGCAGAAAAACATGATTTTTGGACATATTGGAGTGTATTGGGTGCGTTCGTGGCAAAAACTCACTTCGTGACTCGCGCGGCGAACTTTTGTCAATTAATGCCGATATTGGCACACGTGGGTGCGATTTTATATACCGGAACGAAACAGTTCAAAAAGCAGAAAAACATGATTTTTGGACATATTGGAGTGTATTGGGTGCGTTCGTGGCAAAAACTCACTTCGTGACTCGCGCGGCGAACTTTTGTCAATTAATGCCGATATTGGCACACGTGCGTGCGTTGTTTTTACCGGAACGAAACAGTTCAAAAAGCAGAAAAACATGATTTTTGGACATATTGGAGTGTATTGGGTGCGTTCGTGGCAAAAACTCACTTCGTGACTCGCGCGGCGAACTTTTGTCAATTAATGCCGATATTGGCACACGTGGGTGCGATTTTATTATACCGGAACGAAAAGTTCAAAAAGCAGAAAAACATGATTTTTGGACATATTGGAGTGTATTGGGTGCGTTCGTGGCAAAAACTCACTTCGTGACTCGCGCGGCGAACTTTTGTCAATTAATGCCGATATTGGCACACGTGCGTGCGTTGTTTTTAACCGGAACGAAACAGTTCAAAAAGCAGAAAAACATGATTTTTGGACATATTGGAGTGTATTGGGTGCGTTCGTGGCAAAAACTCACTTCGTGACTCGCGCGGCGAACTTTTGTCAATTAATGCCGATATTGGCACACGTGGGTGCGATTTTATATACCGGAACGAAACAGTTCAAAAAGCAGAAAAACATGATTTTTGGACATATTGGAGTGTATTGGGTGCGTTCGTGGCAAAACTCACTTCGTGACTCGCGCGGCGAACTTTTGTCAATTAATGCCGATATTGGCACACGTGCGTGCGTTGTTTTTAACCGGAACGAAACAGTTCAAAAAGCAGAAAAACATGATTTTTGGACATATTGGAGTGTATTGGGTGCGTTCGTGGCAAAAACTCACTTCGTGACTCGCGCGGCGAACTTTTGTCAATTAATGCCGATATTGGCACACGTGCGTGCGTTGTTTTTAACCGGAACGAAACAGTTCAAAAAGCAGAAAAACATGATTTTTGGACATATTGGAGTGTATTGGGTGCGTTCGTGGCAAAAACTCACTTCGTGACTCGCGCGGCGAACTTTTGTCAATTAATGCCGATATTGGCACACGTGCGTGCGTTGTTTTTAACCGGAACGAAACAGTTCAAAAAGCAGAAAAACATGATTTTTGGACATATTGGAGTGTATTGGGTGCGTTCGTGGCAAAAACTCACTTCGTGACTCGCGCGGCGAACTTTTGTCAATTAATGCCGATATTGGCACACGTGGGTGCGTTTTTATATACCGGAACGAAACAGTTCAAAAAGCAGAAAAACATGATTTTTGGACATATTGGAGTGTATTGGGTGCGTTCGTGGCAAAAACTCACTTCGTGACTCGCGCGGCGAACTTTTGTCAATTAATGCCGATATTGGCACACGTGCGTGCGTTGTTTTTAAACCGGAACGAAACAGTTCAAAAAGCAGAAAAACATGATTTTTGGACATATTGGAGTGTATTGGGTGCGTTCGTGGCAAAACTCACTTCGTGACTCGCGCGGCGAACTTTTGTCAATTAATGCCGATATTGGCACACGTGCGTGCGTTGTTTTTATACCGAACGAAACAGTTCAAAAAGCAGAAAAACATGATTTTTGGACATATTGGAGTGTATTGGGTGCGTTCGTGGCAAAAACTCACTTCGTGACTCGCGCGGCGAACTTTTGTCAATTAATGCCGATATTGGCACACGTGCGTGCGTTGTTTTTAACCGGAACGAAACAGTTCAAAAAGCAGAAAAACATGATTTTTGGACATATTGGAGTGTATTGGGTGCGTTCGTGGCAAAAACTCACTTCGTGACTCGCGCGGCGAACTTTTGTCAATTAATGCCGATATTGGCACACGTGGGTGCGATTTTATATAACCGGAACGAAACAGTTCAAAAAGCAGAAAAACATGATTTTTGGACATATTGGAGTGTATTGGGTGCGTTCGTGGCAAAAACTCACTTCGTGACTCGCGCGGCGAACTTTTGTCAATTAATGCCGATATTGGCACACGTGCGTGCGTTGTTTTTAACCGGAACGAAACAGTTCAAAAGCAGAAAAACATGATTTTTGGACATATTGGAGTGTATTGGGTGCGTTCGTGGCAAAAACTCACTTCGTGACTCGCGCGGCGAACTTTTGTCAATTAATGCCGATATTGGCACACGTGGGTGCGTTTTTATACCGGAACGAAACAGTTCAAAAAGCAGAAAAACATGATTTTTGGACATATTGGAGTGTATTGGGTGCGTTCGTGGCAAAAACTCACTTCGTGACTCGCGCGGCGAACTTTTGTCAATTAATGCCGATATTGGCACACGTGCGTGCGTTGTTTTTAACCGGAACGAAACAGTTCAAAAAGCAGAAAAACATGATTTTTGGACATATTGGAGTGTATTGGGTGCGTTCGTGGCAAAAACTCACTTCGTGACTCGCGCGGCGAACTTTTGTCAATTAATGCCGATATTGGCACACGTGGGTGCGATTTTATATACCGGAACGAAACAGTTCAAAAGCAGAAAAACATGATTTTTGGACAATTGGAGTGTATTGGGTGCGTTCGTGGCAAAAACTCACTTCGTGACTCGCGCGGCGAACTTTTGTCAATTAATGCCGATATTGGCACACGTGCGTGCGTTGTTTTTAACCGGAACGAAACAGTTCAAAAAGCAGAAAAACATGATTTTTGGACATATTGGAGTGTATTGGGTGCGTTCGTGGCAAAAACTCACTTCGTGACTCGCGCGGCGAACTTTTGTCAATTAATGCCGATATTGGCACACGTGCGTGCGTTGTTTTTAACCGGAACGAAACAGTTCAAAAAGCAGAAAAACATGATTTTTGGACATATTGGAGTGTATTGGGTGCGTTCGTGGCAAAAACTCACTTCGTGACTCGCGCGGCGAACTTTTGTCAATTAATGCCGATATTGGCACACGTGCGTGCGTTGTTTTTAACCGGAACGAAACAGTTCAAAAAGCAGAAAAACATGATTTTTGGACATATTGGAGTGTATTGGGTGCGTTCGTGGCAAAAACTCACTTCGTGACTCGCGCGGCGAACTTTTGTCAATTAATGCCGATATTGGCACACGTGGGTGCGATTTTTATACCGGAACGAAACAGTTCAAAAAGCAGAAAAACATGATTTTTGGACATATTGGAGTGTATTGGGTGCGTTCGTGGCAAAAACTCACTTCGTGACTCGCGCGGCGAACTTTTGTCAATTAATGCCGATATTGGCACACGTGCGTGCGTTGTTTTTACCGGAACGAAACAGTTCAAAAAGCAGAAAAACATGATTTTTGGACATATTGGAGTGTATTGGGTGCGTTCGTGGCAAAAACTCACTTCGTGACTCGCGCGGCGAACTTTTGTCAATTAATGCCGATATTGGCACACGTGGGTGCGATTTTTATAACCGGAACGAAACAGTTCAAAAAGCAGAAAAACATGATTTTTGGACATATTGGAGTGTATTGGGTGCGTTCGTGGCAAAAACTCACTTCGTGACTCGCGCGGCGAACTTTTGTCAATTAATGCCGATATTGGCACACGTGCGTGCGTTGTTTTTAACCGGAACGAAACAGTTCAAAAAGCAGAAAAACATGATTTTTGGACATATTGGAGTGTATTGGGTGCGTTCGTGGCAAAAACTCACTTCGTGACTCGCGCGGCGAACTTTTGTCAATTAATGCCGATATTGGCACACGTGCGTGCGTTGTTTTTAACCGGAACGAAACAGTTCAAAAAGCAGAAAAACATGATTTTTGGACATATTGGAGTGTATTGGGTGCGTTCGTGGCAAAAACTCACTTCGTGACTCGCGCGGCGAACTTTTGTCAATTAATGCCGATATTGGCACACGTGGGTGCGATTTTTTTAACCGGAACGAAACAGTTCAAAAAGCAGAAAAACATGATTTTTGGACATATTGGAGTGTATTGGGTGCGTTCGTGGCAAAAACTCACTTCGTGACTCGCGCGGCGAACTTTTGTCAATTAATGCCGATATTGGCACACGTGCGTGCGTTGTTTTTAACCGGAACGAAACAGTTCAAAAAGCAGAAAAACATGATTTTTGGACATATTGGAGTGTATTGGGTGCGTTCGTGGCAAAAACTCACTTCGTGACTCGCGCGGCGAACTTTTGTCAATTAATGCCGATATTGGCACACGTGCGTGCGTTGTTTTTAACCGGAACGAAACAGTTCAAAAAGCAGAAAAACATGATTTTTGGACATATTGGAGTGTATTGGGTGCGTTCGTGGCAAAAACTCACTTCGTGACTCGCGCGGCGAACTTTTGTCAATTAATGCCGATATTGGCACACGTGCGTGCGTTGTTTTTTAACCGAACGAAACAGTTCAAAAAGCAGAAAAACATGATTTTTGGACATATTGGAGTGTATTGGGTGCGTTCGTGGCAAAAACTCACTTCGTGACTCGCGCGGCGAACTTTTGTCAATTAATGCCGATATTGGCACACGTGCGTGCGTTGTTTTTAACCGGAACGAAACAGTTCAAAAAGCAGAAAAACATGATTTTTGGACATATTGGAGTGTATTGGGTGCGTTCGTGGCAAAAACTCACTTCGTGACTCGCGCGGCGAACTTTTGTCAATTAATGCCGATATTGGCACACGTGGGTGCGATTGTTATTCCGGAACGAAACAGTTCAAAAAGCAGAAAAACATGATTTTTGGACATATTGGAGTGTATTGGGTGCGTTCGTGGCAAAAACTCACTTCGTGACTCGCGCGGCGAACTTTTGTCAATTAATGCCGATATTGGCACACGTGGGTGCGTTTTTTTAACCGGAACGAAACAGTTCAAAAAGCAGAAAAACATGATTTTTGGACATATTGGAGTGTATTGGGTGCGTTCGTGGCAAAAACTCACTTCGTGACTCGCGCGGCGAACTTTTGTCAATTAATGCCGATATTGGCACACGTGGTGCGTTTTTATACCGGAACGAAACAGTTCAAAAAGCAGAAAAACATGATTTTTGGACATATTGGAGTGTATTGGGTGCGTTCGTGGCAAAAACTCACTTCGTGACTCGCGCGGCGAACTTTTGTCAATTAATGCCGATATTGGCACACGTGCGTGCGTTGTTTTTAACCGGAACGAAACAGTTCAAAAAGCAGAAAAACATGATTTTTGGACATATTGGAGTGTATTGGGTGCGTTCGTGGCAAAAACTCACTTCGTGACTCGCGCGGCGAACTTTTGTCAATTAATGCCGATATTGGCACACGTGGTGCGTTTTTATTAACCGGAACGAAACAGTTCAAAAAGCAGAAAAACATGATTTTTGGACATATTGGAGTGTATTGGGTGCGTTCGTGGCAAAAACTCACTTCGTGACTCGCGCGGCGAACTTTTGTCAATTAATGCCGATATTGGCACACGTGCGTGCGTTGTTTTTAACCGGAACGAAACAGTTCAAAAAGCAGAAAAACATGATTTTTGGACATATTGGAGTGTATTGGGTGCGTTCGTGGCAAAAACTCACTTCGTGACTCGCGCGGCGAACTTTTGTCAATTAATGCCGATATTGGCACACGTGGTGCGATTTTATATAACCGGAACGAAACAGTTCAAAAAGCAGAAAAACATGATTTTTGGACATATTGGAGTGTATTGGGTGCGTTCGTGGCAAAAACTCACTTCGTGACTCGCGCGGCGAACTTTTGTCAATTAATGCCGATATTGGCACACGTGCGTGCGTTGTTTTTAACCGGAACGAAACAGTTCAAAAAGCAGAAAAACATGATTTTTGGACATATTGGAGTGTATTGGGTGCGTTCGTGGCAAAAACTCACTTCGTGACTCGCGCGGCGAACTTTTGTCAATTAATGCCGATATTGGCACACGTGCGTGCGTTGTTTTTTAACCGGAACGAAACAGTTCAAAAAGCAGAAAAACATGATTTTTGGACATATTGGAGTGTATTGGGTGCGTTCGTGGCAAAAACTCACTTCGTGACTCGCGCGGCGAACTTTTGTCAATTAATGCCGATATTGGCACACGTGCGTGCGTTGTTTTTACCGAACGAAACAGTTCAAAAAGCAGAAAAACATGATTTTTGGACATATTGGAGTGTATTGGGTGCGTTCGTGGCAAAAACTCACTTCGTGACTCGCGCGGCGAACTTTTGTCAATTAATGCCGATATTGGCACACGTGGGTGCGTTTTATATACCGGAACGAAACAGTTCAAAAAGCAGAAAACATGATTTTTGGACATATTGGAGTGTATTGGGTGCGTTCGTGGCAAAAACTCACTTCGTGACTCGCGCGGCGAACTTTTGTCAATTAATGCCGATATTGGCACACGTGCGTGCGTTGTTTTTAACCGGAACGAAACAGTTCAAAAAGCAGAAAAACATGATTTTTGGACATATTGGAGTGTATTGGGTGCGTTCGTGGCAAAAACTCACTTCGTGACTCGCGCGGCGAACTTTTGTCAATTAATGCCGATATTGGCACACGTGGGTGCGTTTTTTACCGGAACGAAACAGTTCAAAAAGCAGAAAACATGATTTTTGGACATATTGGAGTGTATTGGGTGCGTTCGTGGCAAAAACTCACTTCGTGACTCGCGCGGCGAACTTTTGTCAATTAATGCCGATATTGGCACACGTGCGTGCGTTGTTTTTAACCGGAACGAAACAGTTCAAAAAGCAGAAAAACATGATTTTTGGACATATTGGAGTGTATTGGGTGCGTTCGTGGCAAAAACTCACTTCGTGACTCGCGCGGCGAACTTTTGTCAATTAATGCCGATATTGGCACACGTGCGTGCGTTGTTTTTAACCGGAACGAAACAGTTCAAAAAGCAGAAAAACATGATTTTTGGACATATTGGAGTGTATTGGGTGCGTTCGTGGCAAAAACTCACTTCGTGACTCGCGCGGCGAACTTTTGTCAATTAATGCCGATATTGGCACACGTGGGTGCGATTTTTATACCGGAACGAAAAAGTTCAAAAAGCAGAAAAACATGATTTTTGGACATATTGGAGTGTATTGGGTGCGTTCGTGGCAAAAACTCACTTCGTGACTCGCGCGGCGAACTTTTGTCAATTAATGCCGATATTGGCACACGTGCGTGCGTTGTTTTTAACCGGAACGAAACAGTTCAAAAAGCAGAAAAACATGATTTTTGGACATATTGGAGTGTATTGGGTGCGTTCGTGGCAAAAACTCACTTCGTGACTCGCGCGGCGAACTTTTGTCAATTAATGCCGATATTGGCACACGTGCGTGCGTTGTTTTAACCGGAACGAAACAGTTCAAAAAGCAGAAAAACATGATTTTTGGACATATTGGAGTGTATTGGGTGCGTTCGTGGCAAAAACTCACTTCGTGACTCGCGCGGCGAACTTTTGTCAATTAATGCCGATATTGGCACACGTGCGTGCGTTGTTTTTAACCGAACGAAACAGTTCAAAAAGCAGAAAAAATGATTTTTGGACATATTGGAGTGTATTGGGTGCGTTCGTGGCAAAAACTCACTTCGTGACTCGCGCGGCGAACTTTTGTCAATTAATGCCGATATTGGCACACGTGCGTGCGTTGTTTTTAACCGGAACGAAACAGTTCAAAAAGCAGAAAAACATGATTTTTGGACATATTGGAGTGTATTGGGTGCGTTCGTGGCAAAAACTCACTTCGTGACTCGCGCGGCGAACTTTTGTCAATTAATGCCGATATTGGCACACGTGGTGCGATTTTATATTCCGGAACGAAACAGTTCAAAAAGCAGAAAAACATGATTTTTGGACATATTGGAGTGTATTGGGTGCGTTCGTGGCAAAAACTCACTTCGTGACTCGCGCGGCGAACTTTTGTCAATTAATGCCGATATTGGCACACGTGGGTGCGTTTTTTACCGGAACGAAACAGTTCAAAAAGCAGAAAAACATGATTTTTGGACATATTGGAGTGTATTGGGTGCGTTCGTGGCAAAAACTCACTTCGTGACTCGCGCGGCGAACTTTTGTCAATTAATGCCGATATTGGCACACGTGGGTGCGTTTTTATACCGGAACGAAACAGTTCAAAAAGCAGAAAAACATGATTTTTGGACATATTGGAGTGTATTGGGTGCGTTCGTGGCAAAAACTCACTTCGTGACTCGCGCGGCGAACTTTTGTCAATTAATGCCGATATTGGCACACGTGCGTGCGTTGTTTTTAACCGGAACGAAACAGTTCAAAAAGCAGAAAAACATGATTTTTGGACATATTGGAGTGTATTGGGTGCGTTCGTGGCAAAAACTCACTTCGTGACTCGCGCGGCGAACTTTTGTCAATTAATGCCGATATTGGCACACGTGGTGCGTTTTATATACCGGAACGAAACAGTTCAAAAAGCAGAAAAACATGATTTTTGGACATATTGGAGTGTATTGGGTGCGTTCGTGGCAAAAACTCACTTCGTGACTCGCGCGGCGAACTTTTGTCAATTAATGCCGATATTGGCACACGTGCGTGCGTTGTTTTACCGGAACGAAACAGTTCAAAAAGCAGAAAAACATGATTTTTGGACATATTGGAGTGTATTGGGTGCGTTCGTGGCAAAAACTCACTTCGTGACTCGCGCGGCGAACTTTTGTCAATTAATGCCGATATTGGCACACGTGTGCGTTTTTTTAACCGGAACGAACAGTTCAAAAAGCAGAAAAACATGATTTTTGGACATATTGGAGTGTATTGGGTGCGTTCGTGGCAAAAACTCACTTCGTGACTCGCGCGGCGAACTTTTGTCAATTAATGCCGATATTGGCACACGTGCGTGCGTTGTTTTTAACCGGAACGAAACAGTTCAAAAAGCAGAAAAACATGATTTTTGGACAATTGGAGTGTATTGGGTGCGTTCGTGGCAAAAACTCACTTCGTGACTCGCGCGGCGAACTTTTGTCAATTAATGCCGATATTGGCACACGTGCGTGCGTTGTTTTTTAACCGGAACGAAACAGTTCAAAAAGCAGAAAAACATGATTTTTGGACATATTGGAGTGTATTGGGTGCGTTCGTGGCAAAAACTCACTTCGTGACTCGCGCGGCGAACTTTTGTCAATTAATGCCGATATTGGCACACGTGCGTGCGTTGTTTTTAACCGGAACGAAACAGTTCAAAAAGCAAAAAACATGATTTTTGGACATATTGGAGTGTATTGGGTGCGTTCGTGGCAAAAACTCACTTCGTGACTCGCGCGGCGAACTTTTGTCAATTAATGCCGATATTGGCACACGTGGGTGCGATTTTATATACCGGAACGAAACAGTTCAAAAAGCAGAAAAACATGATTTTTGGACATATTGGAGTGTATTGGGTGCGTTCGTGGCAAAAACTCACTTCGTGACTCGCGCGGCGAACTTTTGTCAATTAATGCCGATATTGGCACACGTGCGTGCGTTGTTTTTAACCGGAACGAAACAGTTCAAAAAGCAGAAAACATGATTTTTGGACATATTGGAGTGTATTGGGTGCGTTCGTGGCAAAAACTCACTTCGTGACTCGCGCGGCGAACTTTTGTCAATTAATGCCGATATTGGCACACGTGGGTGCGTTTTTTTAACCGGAACGAAACAGTTCAAAAAGCAGAAAAACATGATTTTTGGACATATTGGAGTGTATTGGGTGCGTTCGTGGCAAAAACTCACTTCGTGACTCGCGCGGCGAACTTTTGTCAATTAATGCCGATATTGGCACACGTGCGTGCGTTGTTTTTAACCGGAACGAAACAGTTCAAAAAGCAGAAAAACATGATTTTTGGACATATTGGAGTGTATTGGGTGCGTTCGTGGCAAAAACTCACTTCGTGACTCGCGCGGCGAACTTTTGTCAATTAATGCCGATATTGGCACACGTGCGTGCGTTGTTTTTAACCGGAACGAAACAGTTCAAAAAGCAGAAAAACATGATTTTTGGACATATTGGAGTGTATTGGGTGCGTTCGTGGCAAAAACTCACTTCGTGACTCGCGCGGCGAACTTTTGTCAATTAATGCCGATATTGGCACACGTGGGTGCGATTTTATATACCGGAACGAAAAGTTCAAAAAGCAGAAAAACATGATTTTTGGACATATTGGAGTGTATTGGGTGCGTTCGTGGCAAAAACTCACTTCGTGACTCGCGCGGCGAACTTTTGTCAATTAATGCCGATATTGGCACACGTGCGTGCGTTGTTTTTAACCGGAACGAAACAGTTCAAAAGCAGAAAAACATGATTTTTGGACATATTGGAGTGTATTGGGTGCGTTCGTGGCAAAAACTCACTTCGTGACTCGCGCGGCGAACTTTTGTCAATTAATGCCGATATTGGCACACGTGCGTGCGTTGTTTTTAACCGGAACGAAACAGTTCAAAAAGCAGAAAAACATGATTTTTGGACATATTGGAGTGTATTGGGTGCGTTCGTGGCAAAAACTCACTTCGTGACTCGCGCGGCGAACTTTTGTCAATTAATGCCGATATTGGCACACGTGCGTGCGTTGTTTTTAACCGAAACGAAACAGTTCAAAAAGCAGAAAAACATGATTTTTGGACATATTGGAGTGTATTGGGTGCGTTCGTGGCAAAAACTCACTTCGTGACTCGCGCGGCGAACTTTTGTCAATTAATGCCGATATTGGCACACGTGCTGCGTTGTTTTTAACCGGAACGAAACAGTTCAAAAAGCAGAAAAACATGATTTTTGGACATATTGGAGTGTATTGGGTGCGTTCGTGGCAAAAACTCACTTCGTGACTCGCGCGGCGAACTTTTGTCAATTAATGCCGATATTGGCACACGTGGGTGCGATTGTATATTCCGGGAACGAAACAGTTCAAAAAGCAGAAAAACATGATTTTTGGACATATTGGAGTGTATTGGGTGCGTTCGTGGCAAAAACTCACTTCGTGACTCGCGCGGCGAACTTTTGTCAATTAATGCCGATATTGGCACACGTGGGTGCGTTTTTATACCGGAACGAAACAGTTCAAAAAGCAGAAAAACATGATTTTTGGACATATTGGAGTGTATTGGGTGCGTTCGTGGCAAAAACTCACTTCGTGACTCGCGCGGCGAACTTTTGTCAATTAATGCCGATATTGGCACACGTGCGTGCGTGCGTTTTTTTATACCGGAACGAAACAGTTCAAAAAGCAGAAAAACATGATTTTTGGACATATTGGAGTGTATTGGGTGCGTTCGTGGCAAAAACTCACTTCGTGACTCGCGCGGCGAACTTTTGTCAATTAATGCCGATATTGGCACACGTGCGTGCGTTGTTTTTAACCGGAACGAAACAGTTCAAAAAGCAGAAAAACATGATTTTTGGACATATTGGAGTGTATTGGGTGCGTTCGTGGCAAAAACTCACTTCGTGACTCGCGCGGCGAACTTTTGTCAATTAATGCCGATATTGGCACACGTGCGTGCGTTGTTTTTTAACCGGAACGAAACAGTTCAAAAAGCAGAAAACATGATTTTTTGACATATTGGAGTGTATTGGGTGCGTTCGTGGCAAAAACTCACTTCGTGACTCGCGCGGCGAACTTTTGTCAATTAATGCCGATATTGGCACACGTGCGTGCGTTGTTTTTAACCGAACGAAACAGTTCAAAAAGCAGAAAAACATGATTTTTGGACATATTGGAGTGTATTGGGTGCGTTCGTGGCAAAAACTCACTTCGTGACTCGCGCGGCGAACTTTTGTCAATTAATGCCGATATTGGCACACGTGCGGTGCGATTTTTATAACCGGAACGAAACAGTTCAAAAAGCAGAAAAACATGATTTTTGGACATATTGGAGTGTATTGGGTGCGTTCGTGGCAAAAACTCACTTCGTGACTCGCGCGGCGAACTTTTGTCAATTAATGCCGATATTGGCACACGTGCGTGCGTTGTTTTTTAACCGGAACGAAACAGTTCAAAAAGCAGAAAAACATGATTTTTGGACATATTGGAGTGTATTGGGTGCGTTCGTGGCAAAAACTCACTTCGTGACTCGCGCGGCGAACTTTTGTCAATTAATGCCGATATTGGCACACGTGGTGCGATTTTTTATACCGGAACGAAACAGTTCAAAAAGCAGAAAAACATGATTTTTGGACATATTGGAGTGTATTGGGTGCGTTCGTGGCAAAAACTCACTTCGTGACTCGCGCGGCGAACTTTTGTCAATTAATGCCGATATTGGCACACGTGCGTGCGTTGTTTTTAACCGGAACGAAACAGTTCAAAAAGCAGAAAAACATGATTTTTGGACATATTGGAGTGTATTGGGTGCGTTCGTGGCAAAAACTCACTTCGTGACTCGCGCGGCGAACTTTTGTCAATTAATGCCGATATTGGCACACGTGGGTGCGATTTTATATACCGGAACGAAACAGTTCAAAAAGCAGAAAAACATGATTTTTTGGACATATTGGAGTGTATTGGGTGCGTTCGTGGCAAAAACTCACTTCGTGACTCGCGCGGCGAACTTTTGTCAATTAATGCCGATATTGGCACACGTGGGTGCGATTTTTATACCGGAACGAAACAGTTCAAAAAGCAGAAAAACATGATTTTTGGACATATTGGAGTGTATTGGGTGCGTTCGTGGCAAAAACTCACTTCGTGACTCGCGCGGCGAACTTTTGTCAATTAATGCCGATATTGGCACACGTGCGTGCGTTGTTTTTAACCGGAACGAAACAGTTCAAAAAGCAGAAAAACATGATTTTTGGACATATTGGAGTGTATTGGGTGCGTTCGTGGCAAAAACTCACTTCGTGACTCGCGCGGCGAACTTTTGTCAATTAATGCCGATATTGGCACACGTGCGGTGCGTTTTTTTATACCGGAACGAAACAGTTCAAAAAGCAGAAAAACATGATTTTTGGACAATTGGAGTGTATTGGGTGCGTTCGTGGCAAAAACTCACTTCGTGACTCGCGCGGCGAACTTTTGTCAATTAATGCCGATATTGGCACACGTGCGTGCGTTGTTTTTAACCGGAACGAAACAGTTCAAAAAGCAGAAAAACATGATTTTTGGACATATTGGAGTGTATTGGGTGCGTTCGTGGCAAAAACTCACTTCGTGACTCGCGCGGCGAACTTTTGTCAATTAATGCCGATATTGGCACACGTGGGTGCGATTTTATATACCGGAACGAAACAGTTCAAAAAGCAGAAAAACATGATTTTTGACATATTGGAGTGTATTGGGTGCGTTCGTGGCAAAAACTCACTTCGTGACTCGCGCGGCGAACTTTTGTCAATTAATGCCGATATTGGCACACGTGGGTGCGATTTTTATATACCGGAACGAAACAGTTCAAAAAGCAGAAAAACATGATTTTTGGACATATTGGAGTGTATTGGGTGCGTTCGTGGCAAAAACTCACTTCGTGACTCGCGCGGCGAACTTTTGTCAATTAATGCCGATATTGGCACACGTGGTGCGTTTTTTTATACCGGAACGAAACAGTTCAAAAAGCAGAAAAACATGATTTTTGGACATATTGGAGTGTATTGGGTGCGTTCGTGGCAAAAACTCACTTCGTGACTCGCGCGGCGAACTTTTGTCAATTAATGCCGATATTGGCACACGTGCGTGCGTTGTTTTTAACCGGAACGAAACAGTTCAAAAAGCAGAAAAACATGATTTTTGGACATATTGGAGTGTATTGGGTGCGTTCGTGGCAAAAACTCACTTCGTGACTCGCGCGGCGAACTTTTGTCAATTAATGCCGATATTGGCACACGTGCGTGCGTTGTTTTTAACCGGAACGAAACAGTTCAAAAAGCAGAAAAACATGATTTTTGGACATATTGGAGTGTATTGGGTGCGTTCGTGGCAAAAACTCACTTCGTGACTCGCGCGGCGAACTTTTGTCAATTAATGCCGATATTGGCACACGTGGTGCGATTTTTATACCGGAACGAAACAGTTCAAAAAGCAGAAAAACATGATTTTTTGACATATTGGAGTGTATTGGGTGCGTTCGTGGCAAAAACTCACTTCGTGACTCGCGCGGCGAACTTTTGTCAATTAATGCCGATATTGGCACACGTGCGTGCGTTGTTTTTAACCGGAACGAAACAGTTCAAAAAGCAGAAAACATGATTTTTGGACATATTGGAGTGTATTGGGTGCGTTCGTGGCAAAAACTCACTTCGTGACTCGCGCGGCGAACTTTTGTCAATTAATGCCGATATTGGCACACGTGCGTGCGTTGTTTTTACCGGAACGAAACAGTTCAAAAAGCAGAAAACATGATTTTTGGACATATTGGAGTGTATTGGGTGCGTTCGTGGCAAAAACTCACTTCGTGACTCGCGCGGCGAACTTTTGTCAATTAATGCCGATATTGGCACACGTGCGTGCGTTTTTTTAACCGGAACGAAACAGTTCAAAAAGCAGAAAAACATGATTTTTGGACATATTGGAGTGTATTGGGTGCGTTCGTGGCAAAAACTCACTTCGTGACTCGCGCGGCGAACTTTTGTCAATTAATGCCGATATTGGCACACGTGCGTGCGTTGTTTTTAACCGGAACGAAACAGTTCAAAAAGCAGAAAAACATGATTTTTGGACATATTGGAGTGTATTGGTGCGTTCGTGGCAAAAACTCACTTCGTGACTCGCGCGGCGAACTTTTGTCAATTAATGCCGATATTGGCACACGTGCGTGCGTTGTTTTTAACCGGAACGAAACAGTTCAAAAAGCAGAAAAACATGATTTTTGGACATATTGGAGTGTATTGGGTGCGTTCGTGGCAAAAACTCACTTCGTGACTCGCGCGGCGAACTTTTGTCAATTAATGCCGATATTGGCACACGTGGTGCGTTGTTTTTAACCGGAACGAAACAGTTCAAAAAGCAGAAAAACATGATTTTTGGACAATTGGAGTGTATTGGGTGCGTTCGTGGCAAAAACTCACTTCGTGACTCGCGCGGCGAACTTTTGTCAATTAATGCCGATATTGGCACACGTGGGTGCGTTTTTTTATACCGGAACGAAACAGTTCAAAAAGCAGAAAAACATGATTTTTGGACATATTGGAGTGTATTGGGTGCGTTCGTGGCAAAAACTCACTTCGTGACTCGCGCGGCGAACTTTTGTCAATTAATGCCGATATTGGCACACGTGGGTGCGTTTTTTTAACCGGAACGAAACAGTTCAAAAAGCAGAAAAACATGATTTTTGGACATATTGGAGTGTATTGGGTGCGTTCGTGGCAAAAACTCACTTCGTGACTCGCGCGGCGAACTTTTGTCAATTAATGCCGATATTGGCACACGTGCGTGCGTTTTTTTAACCGGAACGAAACAGTTCAAAAAGCAGAAAAACATGATTTTTGGACATATTGGAGTGTATTGGGTGCGTTCGTGGCAAAAACTCACTTCGTGACTCGCGCGGCGAACTTTTGTCAATTAATGCCGATATTGGCACACGTGCGTGCGTTGTTTTTAACCGGAACGAAACAGTTCAAAAAGCAGAAAAACATGATTTTTGGACATATTGGAGTGTATTGGGTGCGTTCGTGGCAAAAACTCACTTCGTGACTCGCGCGGCGAACTTTTGTCAATTAATGCCGATATTGGCACACGTGCGTGCGTTGTTTTTAACCGGAACGAAACAGTTCAAAAAGCAGAAAAACATGATTTTTGGACATATTGGAGTGTATTGGGTGCGTTCGTGGCAAAAACTCACTTCGTGACTCGCGCGGCGAACTTTTGTCAATTAATGCCGATATTGGCACACGTGCGTGCGTTGTTTTTTAACCGAAACGAAACAGTTCAAAAAGCAGAAAAACATGATTTTTGGACATATTGGAGTGTATTGGGTGCGTTCGTGGCAAAAACTCACTTCGTGACTCGCGCGGCGAACTTTTGTCAATTAATGCCGATATTGGCACACGTGGGTGCGATTTTATATACCGGAACGAAACAGTTCAAAAAGCAGAAAACATGATTTTTGGACATATTGGAGTGTATTGGGTGCGTTCGTGGCAAAAACTCACTTCGTGACTCGCGCGGCGAACTTTTGTCAATTAATGCCGATATTGGCACACGTGCGTGCGTTGTTTTTAACCGGAACGAAACAGTTCAAAAAGCAGAAAAACATGATTTTTGGACATATTGGAGTGTATTGGGTGCGTTCGTGGCAAAAACTCACTTCGTGACTCGCGCGGCGAACTTTTGTCAATTAATGCCGATATTGGCACACGTGGTGCGTTTTTTTATACCGGAACGAAACAGTTCAAAAAGCAGAAAAACATGATTTTTGGACATATTGGAGTGTATTGGGTGCGTTCGTGGCAAAAACTCACTTCGTGACTCGCGCGGCGAACTTTTGTCAATTAATGCCGATATTGGCACACGTGCGTGCGTTGTTTTTACCGGAACGAAACAGTTCAAAAAGCAGAAAAACATGATTTTTGGACATATTGGAGTGTATTGGGTGCGTTCGTGGCAAAAACTCACTTCGTGACTCGCGCGGCGAACTTTTGTCAATTAATGCCGATATTGGCACACGTGGGTGCGTTTTTTATACCGGAACGAAACAGTTCAAAAAGCAGAAAAACATGATTTTTGGACATATTGGAGTGTATTGGGTGCGTTCGTGGCAAAAACTCACTTCGTGACTCGCGCGGCGAACTTTTGTCAATTAATGCCGATATTGGCACACGTGCGTGCGTTTTATATAACCGGAACGAAACAGTTCAAAAAGCAGAAAAACATGATTTTTGGACATATTGGAGTGTATTGGGTGCGTTCGTGGCAAAAACTCACTTCGTGACTCGCGCGGCGAACTTTTGTCAATTAATGCCGATATTGGCACACGTGCGTGCGTTGTTTTTAACCGGACGAAACAGTTCAAAAAGCAGAAAAACATGATTTTTGGACATATTGGAGTGTATTGGGTGCGTTCGTGGCAAAAACTCACTTCGTGACTCGCGCGGCGAACTTTTGTCAATTAATGCCGATATTGGCACACGTGGTGCGATTTTATATACCGGAACGAAACAGTTCAAAAAGCAGAAAAACATGATTTTTGGACAATTGGAGTGTATTGGGTGCGTTCGTGGCAAAAACTCACTTCGTGACTCGCGCGGCGAACTTTTGTCAATTAATGCCGATATTGGCACACGTGGTGCGATTTTTATATACCGGAACGAAACAGTTCAAAAAGCAGAAAAACATGATTTTTGGACATATTGGAGTGTATTGGGTGCGTTCGTGGCAAAAACTCACTTCGTGACTCGCGCGGCGAACTTTTGTCAATTAATGCCGATATTGGCACACGTGCGTGCGTTGTTTTTAACCGGAACGAAACAGTTCAAAAAGCAGAAAAACATGATTTTTGGACATATTGGAGTGTATTGGGTGCGTTCGTGGCAAAAACTCACTTCGTGACTCGCGCGGCGAACTTTTGTCAATTAATGCCGATATTGGCACACGTGGGTGCGTTTTATATACCGGAACGAAACAGTTCAAAAAGCAGAAAAACATGATTTTTTGACATATTGGAGTGTATTGGGTGCGTTCGTGGCAAAAACTCACTTCGTGACTCGCGCGGCGAACTTTTGTCAATTAATGCCGATATTGGCACACGTGCGTGCGTTGTTTTTAACCGGAACGAAACAGTTCAAAAAGCAGAAAAACATGATTTTTGGACATATGGAGTGTATTGGGTGCGTTCGTGGCAAAAACTCACTTCGTGACTCGCGCGGCGAACTTTTGTCAATTAATGCCGATATTGGCACACGTGTGCGTTTTTTATACCGGAACGAAACAGTTCAAAAAGCAGAAAAACATGATTTTTGGACATATTGGAGTGTATTGGTGCGTTCGTGGCAAAAACTCACTTCGTGACTCGCGCGGCGAACTTTTGTCAATTAATGCCGATATTGGCACACGTGCGTGCGTTGTTTTTAATACCGGAACGAAACAGTTCAAAAAGCAGAAAAACATGATTTTTGGACATATTGGAGTGTATTGGGTGCGTTCGTGGCAAAAACTCACTTCGTGACTCGCGCGGCGAACTTTTGTCAATTAATGCCGATATTGGCACACGTGCGTGCGTTGTTTTTAACCGGAACGAAACAGTTCAAAAAGCAGAAAAACATGATTTTTGGACATATTGGAGTGTATTGGGTGCGTTCGTGGCAAAAACTCACTTCGTGACTCGCGCGGCGAACTTTTGTCAATTAATGCCGATATTGGCACACGTGGGTGCGATTTTTATACCGGAACGAAACAGTTCAAAAAGCAGAAAAACATGATTTTTTGACATATTGGAGTGTATTGGGCGTTCGTGGCAAAAACTCACTTCGTGACTCGCGCGGCGAACTTTTGTCAATTAATGCCGATATTGGCACACGTGCGTGCGTGTTTTTTACCGGAACGAAACAGTTCAAAAAGCAGAAAAACATGATTTTTGGACATATTGGAGTGTATTGGGTGCGTTCGTGGCAAAAACTCACTTCGTGACTCGCGCGGCGAACTTTTGTCAATTAATGCCGATATTGGCACACGTGCGTGCGTTGTTTTAACCGGAACGAAACAGTTCAAAAAGCAGAAAAACATGATTTTGGACATATTGGAGTGTATTGGGTGCGTTCGTGGCAAAAACTCACTTCGTGACTCGCGCGGCGAACTTTTGTCAATTAATGCCGATATTGGCACACGTGCGTGCGTTGTTTTTAAACCGGAACGAAACAGTTCAAAAAGCAGAAAACATGATTTTTGGACATATTGGAGTGTATTGGGTGCGTTCGTGGCAAAAACTCACTTCGTGACTCGCGCGGCGAACTTTTGTCAATTAATGCCGATATTGGCACACGTGGGTGCGTTTTTATATACCGGAACGAAACAGTTCAAAAAGCAGAAAAACATGATTTTTGGACATATTGGAGTGTATTGGGTGCGTTCGTGGCAAAAACTCACTTCGTGACTCGCGCGGCGAACTTTTGTCAATTAATGCCGATATTGGCACACGTGCGTGCGTTGTTTTTAACCGGAACGAAACAGTTCAAAAAGCAGAAAAACATGATTTTTGGACATATTGGAGTGTATTGGGTGCGTTCGTGGCAAAACTCACTTCGTGACTCGCGCGGCGAACTTTTGTCAATTAATGCCGATATTGGCACACGTGCGTGCGTTGTTTTTAACCGGAACGAAACAGTTCAAAAAGCAGAAAAACATGATTTTTGGACATATTGGAGTGTATTGGGTGCGTTCGTGGCAAAAACTCACTTCGTGACTCGCGCGGCGAACTTTTGTCAATTAATGCCGATATTGGCACACGTGCGTGCGTTGTTTTTAACCGAAACGAAACAGTTCAAAAAGCAGAAAAACATGATTTTTGGACATATTGGAGTGTATTGGGTGCGTTCGTGGCAAAAACTCACTTCGTGACTCGCGCGGCGAACTTTTGTCAATTAATGCCGATATTGGCACACGTGCGTGCGTTGTTTTTAACCGGAACGAAACAGTTCAAAAAGCAGAAAAACATGATTTTTGGACATATTGGAGTGTATTGGGTGCGTTCGTGGCAAAAACTCACTTCGTGACTCGCGCGGCGAACTTTTGTCAATTAATGCCGATATTGGCACACGTGGGTGCGTTGTTTTAACCGGAACGAAACAGTTCAAAAAGCAAAAAACATGATTTTTGGACATATTGGAGTGTATTGGGTGCGTTCGTGGCAAAAACTCACTTCGTGACTCGCGCGGCGAACTTTTGTCAATTAATGCCGATATTGGCACACGTGGGTTGCGATTTTATACCGGAACGAAACAGTTCAAAAAGCAGAAAACATGATTTTTGGACATATTGGAGTGTATTGGGTGCGTTCGTGGCAAAAACTCACTTCGTGACTCGCGCGGCGAACTTTTGTCAATTAATGCCGATATTGGCACACGTGGGTGCGATTTTATATACCGGAACGAAACAGTTCAAAAAGCAGAAAACATGATTTTTGGACATATTGGAGTGTATTGGGTGCGTTCGTGGCAAAAACTCACTTCGTGACTCGCGCGGCGAACTTTTGTCAATTAATGCCGATATTGGCACACGTGCGTGCGTTGTTTTTAAACCGAACGAAACAGTTCAAAAAGCAGAAAAACGATTTTTGGACATATTGGAGTGTATTGGGTGCGTTCGTGGCAAAAACTCACTTCGTGACTCGCGCGGCGAACTTTTGTCAATTAATGCCGATATTGGCACACGTGCGTGCGTTGTTTTAACCGGAACGAAAAGTTCAAAAAGCAGAAAACATGATTTTTGGACATATTGGAGTGTATTGGGTGCGTTCGTGGCAAAAACTCACTTCGTGACTCGCGCGGCGAACTTTTGTCAATTAATGCCGATATTGGCACACGTGCGTGCGTTGTTTTTTAACCGAAACGAAACAGTTCAAAAAAGAAAAACATGATTTTTGGACATATTGGAGTGTATTGGGTGCGTTCGTGGCAAAAACTCACTTCGTGACTCGCGCGGCGAACTTTTGTCAATTAATGCCGATATTGGCACACGTGCGTGCGTTGTTTTTAACCGGAACGAAACAGTTCAAAAAGCAGAAAAACATGATTTTTGGACATATTGGAGTGTATTGGGTGCGTTCGTGGCAAAAACTCACTTCGTGACTCGCGCGGCGAACTTTTGTCAATTAATGCCGATATTGGCACACGTGGGTGCGATTTATATACCGGAACGAAAGTTCAAAAAGCAGAAAAACATGATTTTTGGACATATTGGAGTGTATTGGGTGCGTTCGTGGCAAAAACTCACTTCGTGACTCGCGCGGCGAACTTTTGTCAATTAATGCCGATATTGGCACACGTGCGTGCGTTGTTTTTAACCGGAACGAAACAGTTCAAAAAGCAGAAAAACATGATTTTTGGACATATTGGAGTGTATTGGGTGCGTTCGTGGCAAAAACTCACTTCGTGACTCGCGCGGCGAACTTTTGTCAATTAATGCCGATATTGGCACACGTGCGTGCGTTGTTTTTTAACCGGAACGAAACAGTTCAAAAAGCAGAAAAACATGATTTTTGGACATATTGGAGTGTATTGGGTGCGTTCGTGGCAAAACTCACTTCGTGACTCGCGCGGCGAACTTTTGTCAATTAATGCCGATATTGGCACACGTGCGTGCGTTGTTTTTAACCGAACGAACAGTTCAAAAGCAGAAAAACATGATTTTTGGACATATTGGAGTGTATTGGGTGCGTTCGTGGCAAAAACTCACTTCGTGACTCGCGCGGCGAACTTTTGTCAATTAATGCCGATATTGGCACACGTGCGTGCGTTGTTTTTAACCGGAACGAAACAGTTCAAAAGCAGAAAAACATGATTTTTGGACATATTGGAGTGTATTGGGTGCGTTCGTGGCAAAAACTCACTTCGTGACTCGCGCGGCGAACTTTTGTCAATTAATGCCGATATTGGCACACGTGGGTGCGTTTTTTTATACCGGAACGAAACAGTTCAAAAAGCAGAAAAACATGATTTTTTGACATATTGGAGTGTATTGGGTGCGTTCGTGGCAAAAACTCACTTCGTGACTCGCGCGGCGAACTTTTGTCAATTAATGCCGATATTGGCACACGTGCGTGCGTTGTTTTTAACCGGAACGAAACAGTTCAAAAAGCAAAAACATGATTTTTGGACATATTGGAGTGTATTGGGTGCGTTCGTGGCAAAAACTCACTTCGTGACTCGCGCGGCGAACTTTTGTCAATTAATGCCGATATTGGCACACGTGCGTGCGTTGTTTTTTAACCGGAACGAAAAGTTCAAAAAGCAGAAAACATGATTTTTGGACATATTGGAGTGTATTGGGTGCGTTCGTGGCAAAAACTCACTTCGTGACTCGCGCGGCGAACTTTTGTCAATTAATGCCGATATTGGCACACGTGCGTGCGTTGTTTTTAAACCGAAACGAAACAGTTCAAAAAGCAAAAAAACATGATTTTTGGACATATTGGAGTGTATTGGTGCGTTCGTGGCAAAAACTCACTTCGTGACTCGCGCGGCGAACTTTTGTCAATTAATGCCGATATTGGCACACGTGCTGCGTTGTTTTAACCGGAACGAAACAGTTCAAAAAGCAGAAAAACATGATTTTTGGACATATTGGAGTGTATTGGGTGCGTTCGTGGCAAAAACTCACTTCGTGACTCGCGCGGCGAACTTTTGTCAATTAATGCCGATATTGGCACACACGTGGTGCGATTGTTTATTCCGAACGAAACAGTTCAAAAAGCAGAAAACATGATTTTTGGACAAATTGGAGTGTATTGGGTGCGTTCGTGGCAAAAACTCACTTCGTGACTCGCGCGGCGAACTTTTGTCAATTAATGCCGATATTGGCACACGTGGTGCGATTTTATAATACCGGAACGAAACAGTTCAAAAAGCAGAAAAACATGATTTTTGGACATATTGGAGTGTATTGGGTGCGTTCGTGGCAAAAACTCACTTCGTGACTCGCGCGGCGAACTTTTGTCAATTAATGCCGATATTGGCACACGTGGTGCGTTTTTTTTACCGGAACGAAACAGTTCAAAAAGCAGAAAAACATGATTTTTGGACATATTGGAGTGTATTGGGTGCGTTCGTGGCAAAAACTCACTTCGTGACTCGCGCGGCGAACTTTTGTCAATTAATGCCGATATTGGCACACGTGCGTGCGTTGTTTTTTAACCGAACGAAACAGTTCAAAAAGCAGAAAAACATGATTTTTGGACATATTGGAGTGTATTGGGTGCGTTCGTGGCAAAAACTCACTTCGTGACTCGCGCGGCGAACTTTTGTCAATTAATGCCGATATTGGCACACGTGCGTGCGTTTTTTATACCGGAACGAAAAGTTCAAAAAGCAGAAAAACATGATTTTTGGACATATTGGAGTGTATTGGGTGCGTTCGTGGCAAAAACTCACTTCGTGACTCGCGCGGCGAACTTTTGTCAATTAATGCCGATATTGGCACACGTGCGTGCGTTGTTTTAACCGGAACGAAACAGTTCAAAAAGCAGAAAAACATGATTTTGGACATATTGGAGTGTATTGGGTGCGTTCGTGGCAAAAACTCACTTCGTGACTCGCGCGGCGAACTTTTGTCAATTAATGCCGATATTGGCACACGTGCGTGCGTTGCGTTTTATATAACCGGAACGAAACAGTTCAAAAGCAGAAAAACATGATTTTTGGACATATTGGAGTGTATTGGGTGCGTTCGTGGCAAAAACTCACTTCGTGACTCGCGCGGCGAACTTTTGTCAATTAATGCCGATATTGGCACACGTGGTGCGTTTTTTTATACCGGAACGAAAGTTCAAAAAGCAGAAAACATGATTTTTGGACATATTGGAGTGTATTGGGTGCGTTCGTGGCAAAAACTCACTTCGTGACTCGCGCGGCGAACTTTTGTCAATTAATGCCGATATTGGCACACGTGGGCGTTTTTTTAAACCGGAACGAAACAGTTCAAAAAGCAGAAAAACATGATTTTTGGACATATTGGAGTGTATTGGGTGCGTTCGTGGCAAAAACTCACTTCGTGACTCGCGCGGCGAACTTTTGTCAATTAATGCCGATATTGGCACACGTGCGTGCGTTGTTTTTAACCGGAACGAAACAGTTCAAAAAGCAGAAAAACATGATTTTTGGACATATTGGAGTGTATTGGGTGCGTTCGTGGCAAAAACTCACTTCGTGACTCGCGCGGCGAACTTTTGTCAATTAATGCCGATATTGGCACACGTGCGTGCGTTGTTTTTACCGGAACGAAACAGTTCAAAAAGCAGAAAAACATGATTTTTGGACATATTGGAGTGTATTGGGTGCGTTCGTTGCAAAAACTCACTTCGTGACTCGCGCGGCGAACTTTTGTCAATTAATGCCGATATTGGCACACGTGCGTGCGTGTTTTTTTAACCGGAACGAAACAGTTCAAAAGCAGAAAAACATGATTTTTGGACATATTGGAGTGTATTGCGTTCGTGGCAAAAACTCACTTCGTGACTCGCGCGGCGAACTTTTGTCAATTAATGCCGATATTGGCACACGTGGTGCGTTTTTTATAACCGGAACGAAACAGTTCAAAAAGCAGAAAACATGATTTTTGGACATATTGGAGTGTATTGGGTGCGTTCGTGCAAAAACTCACTTCGTGACTCGCGCGGCGAACTTTTGTCAATTAATGCCGATATTGGCACACGTGCGTGCGTTGTTTTTAACCGGAACGAAACAGTTCAAAAAGCAGAAAAACATGATTTTGGACATATTGGAGTGTATTGGGTGCGTTCGTGGCAAAAACTCACTTCGTGACTCGCGCGGCGAACTTTTGTCAATTAATGCCGATATTGGCACACGTGCGTGCGTTGTTTTTAACCGGAACGAAACAGTTCAAAAAGCAGAAAAACTGATTTTTGGACATATTGGAGTGTATTGGGTGCGTTCGTGGCAAAAACTCACTTCGTGACTCGCGCGGGCGAACTTTTGTCAATTAATGCCGATATTGGCACACGTGGTGCGTTTTTTTATACCGGAACGAAAAAGTTCAAAAAGCAGAAAAACATGATTTTTTGACATATTGGAGTGTATTGGGTGCGTTCGTGGCAAAACTCACTTCGTGACTCGCGCGGCGAACTTTTGTCAATTAATGCCGATATTGGCACACGTGGGTGCGTTTTTTAACCGGAACGAAACAGTTCAAAAAGCAGAAAAACATGATTTTTGGACATATTGGAGTGTATTGGTGCGTTCGTGGCAAAAACTCACTTCGTGACTCGCGCGGCGAACTTTTGTCAATTAATGCCGATATTGGCACACGTGCGTGCGTTGTTTTTAACCGAAACGAAACAGTTCAAAAAGCAAAAAACATGATTTTTGGACATATTGGAGTGTATTGGGTGCGTTCGTGGCAAAAACTCACTTCGTGACTCGCGCGGCGAACTTTTGTCAATTAATGCCGATATTGGCACACGTGGGTGCGTTTTTATATACCGGAACGAAACAGTTCAAAAAGCAAAAAACATGATTTTTGGACATATTGGAGTGTATTGGGTGCGTTCGTGGCAAAAACTCACTTCGTGACTCGCGCGGCGAACTTTGTCAATTAATGCCGATATTGGCACACGTGCGTGCGTTGTTTTTAACCGGAACGAAAACAGTTCAAAAGCAGAAAAACATGATTTTTGGACATATTGGAGTGTATTGGGTGCG